>MU090468.1:0-28172 GCA_014858505.1 Corymbia citriodora subsp. variegata | reverse complement strand
TTTCCTTTTTATTGTGAAGAGAGTCAGACTTTATATTCCTCCTACTAAGGGAGATCAGGTAAGCTCTCCCTCCTAGACTAAACAAGATGAGCACAACCAGATTCATGAATTTTGTTCTGCTGCGACAACCAAGAATTAAAGTTTTGATAAGGTAACAAAACATACTAGCAGGCTACTTATTTATTCTTCTGCCAACCTATACTAGACTACAAACCAAAGACAGTAGATATGACTTTTTGATATTATCAATTTAGAAAGCATAAGTAATTAAACAGCCACTCACTCATATACCGGCATTTGTTTGATAAATCCTATGATTCTATCCGACAGTTACGTACCCTTTCTTATTGTATACTTGTTATTGATCTGATTCACCACAGCCAAACTGAACTGGGCGTAACTGCTCCATCCATACGGCAGTGTTGCTGAATCTGCTACACGTAGATACATAGATAAGTGGTCCACATTGTTTCCCTTTGGGAAAATAAGTATCTGCCTGTGGAGAGCAACCTAGTTAGTGCAAAATACCAATCACCACTAAGTATCATGCCAAAATGACAAAATCACAGTGCATCCAGACAATTTCAATGAGGAGAGTCAATTACCATTCGTAACCACCCACGACAAAAACCTCAGAATAATGCTTCCTCACATTAAACCTAGTGAAGTTTTCGATTTTCCAAGTGAACTTTATCGGAGGAGGATCCTCTGGTTGCTGATTCTCCACCACGAAAGTAGGATCCACTCGCGCCACCCCTAAACTCTCCAAAAGCCAAAATACCCCATTACTTAACTAGAATAGCAGCATCACACGAGAATTCCCTCTCTACTGCCGACCTCGCAGCCTCAAGAAAAGCGGAAAACGCTATGGATTCAAGAGAGCTAAGAGAAGCGAAGCAGCGAGATGCTACCTTCCATAGGCCGAGGGCCCTCGACGGTCAAATCGGAATGCGGGACCAGCATTTCACCGTCCTCTTGCTGCAACAATGCAGAGCAATCAGTGTCGAAAGCAGTTAGCTTCCTCCCAATCGAAAACCGAAGCTCTCAATTCAGAGAGCCTCCTGCGTCAAAAAAAAAAAAAAACAAAAACAAAAACAAAAGACAGCCCATCAATCCTCACCGAAAGAGGAACTCGAATTGTTCGAACTGCAGAGCGGAACGGCCAGTATCAAAGAACCACCAGCAGTGAACGAAAGAGATAGAAATCACGGAGACCATCAACGTGCGAATTAGTATCTAACATCAGCACACACACATGTACACGCACACAGGCGGTAATTCCATCCGACAGTGGAGGAGTCACAAAGCCATGGATGGCGAGATTAGGCGAGCTCGGTGATCGACCAGTTGAGACGCGATCGCAGAGAGAGAAGATGGAAAGGGAAGAGGAAGGAAGGAACAAGAAGAAGTGTCGCGGAAGTAACCATGGCTCGAGAGCTTTAGGCGGGTTTTGCGAAGGAAAGGACACGACGGGGAATTTGCGGGAAGGAGAAGGGCGGGAGCGTAATTTCCTGCAGCACAGGAGCCAATGGCGGGCTTACACTTGGAGAATGTCGGGGGCGAGGCGGGCGAGCGGATGACGTGGCGGATCACGGGGGTCGCGTGCGCGCGGCGAACAGAATCCTCGTACTTCCCCTGAGATTCCTCCCGCCTCCTTTTCCTTTCCTTTGTTTTTTTGCTCTTTAATGAAGGCACCCAAAGCATCTTTGAAAAATGCTTAAGTGTCACGTTACATGACAATTAGAATTTTTTTTTTAAAATGTTAATTCAAAGTTTAGAAAAATAAAAATCTTAGAAAGGAAAAAGAAAAATCAAGCTTTGGAGTTTGACGAAGAGTAGCAACGTGGAAGCGCCTCCGCCTCCGCCAATGCCCATGCACCGCTAAGGCTCTAGCGTCCCTCTCTTAACTTGGTCTAAGCTGATGTAGATATCGCCCCACCAGTGTGTGCGTGTTACCCCAGAACTTGGTGAAGTCACGGTACTCGTTAATTACCAGGAAGGTCAACCACAACCTAGCCACTTGTTGGCAAAGACCGCTCCGGGGTAACCTATTGCACCACTAAGATTTAGTAAATATATTAGCTACCGACTTTAGTGGTAAGATCTTATCACAAATAATAAATTTTTGAACGACTCAATAACTTATGGAGAACTTGAAATTAACCGGTGGAATTAGTGACCTACAGATACATGCTCGCTTTTAGGGGACCAATGTAATAATCAATGAACCAAGCGAAGATATTTATCAATGGCGAATGCTGAACAAACTTGATAATTTACTATTGATTTAGACTTTGGTAATTTCCTTACTTGGTCGGCAACTTGCTGCCCAAAAAGTGAACCTACACTAACATGGTAAGTTACCACTTTTGCCTAGTTCCTCACCAAGTTCAGTGGTATGGTTCTATCTCCAACGATTTTTTTTTTTAAATGTTTGATATTTAATTGCGGGATTCGGTATTGGCAAATTCATCAAATTGTTTGTATCTCGCTATAAAAAAAAAGGGGCATTTTACTTCATTTGAAGTTACTAAGTTCAATTTTAATTTGAAAATAGGAAATTTCTTACATCGTTGGTAACTTATCAACTGGGGAATGATCTTATCTTGATAAGTTAACAATCCTAATGTAAGTCACTTATTACATTGGTGAGGTTTTATCTTTCAACAGTAAATTTCTACAGAAAAATAGATAGGTTATATTCCATTGTAAGATCTTAGTTACATCGCCAAATTTTTTGCTTTGAGTGGTAAATTTCTACGAAAAATGATGACTCATCATTTCATGTGATGTTCGTAAGTTGCTAACACTGTCAGCAAAATAACCCTCAACTATCTGTCGTCAGCACATACGCAACTTACTAACAAGATTTCGAGTTTTCCGACAACCTTACAGAATTACCATCACTGAAATTGTTCCCGTTTTCCCCAGACGGAATGTTATGCAACGAGTCAAATTGATATCAGTGAACTGCATCAGAAGGACACGAGCGAGAAATGTTGGTGGCAGAAGGATAGAGTTTTGATGTCCAAACCCATCCTTGAAAACTTTCTGCAGTACACGCACATGGTTAAAAGAAGATCCTCGGAAGAGAAACAGATCAAACTTCAGTCACAATGAAGACATACATCGTCACTCGTGGACAATTAAGCAGACCGATGCGAAGCATTGATAGGATTACAAACCTCTGACTGAAATAACCGAAAGAAAACCACAGGAAATGTGAAAATTGAAGCGTATAAAAGCACAGCAGATGTGTTAACTCCCACAAAAAACTATCAAAAGGTACTGTTCATCAATGGCATAGGTTTTCACCACTCAAAGCACTTAATGGCAAGAGCTTTACGCAGAGTTCTATTCACATGAGCAATCCTCGAACAGGGTCCTCATAGCCAGCTCTGATCCAAGCCAAAAGGTTTCAACCAAAATGCGTCTTCAGATTTGACCAAGCAGTGGTTGATCTAGACAGTGTTTCCTCGGCTACTCTCTTCTTCTCCTCGGCCTCTAATACTTTTTTCTCCTGAACCCTGTACCTAGACTTCGCTTCTTCCGACTCGACCATCAATATCTCCCAGTCCCGAATGAGCTTTTCTTTTCTGGACTTCACTTTTTGTTGAGCTCTTCCTCCTCGCCGGTCAGGTCACCCAACAACTGCTTATACAAGATGTGAGTCTCATGATTCTTCTTCATTGTCACAAACATTTGATCCTTCAGCAACTTCTGCATCTCGAATTCGAAATTGTCCTGCTCGAAAGTCAAAAAGTCGGACGTGAACTCATCAAAATTGGCCCAAAAGGCCTTGACTGACTTTTGCTGGTCCCGTGATAACCCCCTTTTGGCTATGCTTAGCGTCGACACTGCTTCAGCCAATCTGTCTTTTATATTTAGCTTGAAGATATCAGAAAGGCACTCCTTCAAAGACAGCTTGGCCTTCTTTACTTCTTCCAAGGTGGGAGCCTCAGAAGTCAAAAGAACATCTTTTTGATTGCTCGCATTCGACCCTCCCCTGGCCGGAGAAATCTCAGCAACGTTAATCATTTCCTCAAGATTCGAGAAATATGTGTTGAACGTATCTGTTTGTGCTGCCTCAGGAATATTTGCAGGAGGGTCAGCCAACCAAATATTTTCTGCTGCGTTTTGGGGGGCCAAAATCTCAGCTACAACTGTCAAAGTGTTGTTCACTAAATACCCATTACTGCTGTCATGGAGTTCGCTCAATGGAATGAAGGATGTGAAGCCACAGACACTCTCTTTTGCAGTGAAATCATGTTCTGTCCCTGCATTTTGTTCAGATGGGACTTCAGTAAAAAGGGGTAACAGGTTAAAGACACCTTACTTCACTGCATTAGGTTCAATGAATGAAAAGATTACTATGTTTGGGATCAGAAACACGGCACCCCACAACCACAAGAACGTAGTAAAGCATGTTGCAACAACAAGGCCTAAACATGCTCTCCCAGTTGGCTTCATCAGAAACTTGATCTGGTTAGCAGAAATGAAAAAAATCCAAACTATGGCAATTCTATGTTCATTTGACATAGTACCTAAAATCCTGCAACTTGTCCCACAAACACTAATGACATGGAGAATCTCCACTTCTTCCAATACATCTAAATTGTCCAGATGTTCACGCGTTCCATCTAAACTTTTGGAGCCGAGTATTCACATCATCACCTCAAATGCTTTGAAGTGCATAAAAGCGCACATGTGCTCAGAATTGGCACAAAACACAGAAGAAACTTAATCTCATCTACATAGTGGGCTTCTCCATAAACAGATGTGCTATGACCTATCAAGTAGTTCTCTCACTTTGAAACCCTAAAGTCATACTTAGTACAACAAGAGAAGTCAAATTATCCTTCGGTATTCTTTCTGAAAGAGACTTATTGATAGAATTGACAAAAGAACTGCACAGGTGACCCAACTAGGGTCTTTACCAATGTACACCACATAAACAATGGAATACTTCACACAAGATGAATGACGGTGGCTGTATTTCACACGAATTACAGTTTTGTAAGATATTAGCATAAGCAAGATTTCTCATGTTATGAATCAAATTCGCCATTGCACCAAATTTATGAATGCAGACTTTACTAATACGAATACCATCAATTGCAAGGATATATATGTGCCAAAATTCTATCAAGACATGTAGCAAATATGAAGTAAAGTTTCTCATTCCCTGTAAGTACCATACCTCAAAATCAGATTCCAACAGCAGACAGAAAAAACCAGACATAATCTGAGTTGCAATCAACATACCCTTAATCCTAGAATTGCCATAATTGTTCTGATCGACCAGAATCAACTTGAATTGGGTGTTTCTGCTCCACCTGGATGGTAGCCTCTCGCAATCAGCCACGTCCAAGTATATTGACAAATGCTCTGTATTATTCCCCCAAGGGAAGATGAGTATTCGCCTGCTCACATCAACCGCACCATACAAGAGAAAGGATAGTTTTTAGGAAATTCAACAAGTAAACGAAACAAAAAGACAAGAACAGGCCACGGTTTGATCATTACGCTTGCCAAAAATCGAATTCAACAATTACCAGGCATTGTCGCTGAGCGTGAACTTTTCAGAATAGTACTTCTTTCGAGTCAAGCAAGTGAAGTTGGAAATCTTCCATGTGTATTTCCACAAATTGAAACTTTGCTCTTCCATCGCCTGCTTCCCCATAATCCAATCAGTTGAAACACAAAAGACTCATTCATTAGTCTTTACAATGAAGAACACACAATAATTCCCAAAAATTCAAATGAAAAAATCGCAGACATCATCATTCTTTAAAATCAAAACCAAACAAACACACACCCCATTTTTTTGGGTCATGAAAGGAACACAAAAAGAGCTTGAATTTGAACATTAAAGAATCCTTTAGCCTACTGTACAATTGTCACCGTGCTAAAGAATAATTTAGCCTACAATGGTCACCAGGGCCATCACTTATGATGCAACATGCATTCTCAACCTCCACATCATTATCAAGTAGTCCCTTAAATGAAGGTCCCGTCAGATACTTAGCTCTTCTTAGTTGTATATTTTTCCAGGTTTCTCATAGGTGTGACGATTCTGCAACTTGGGAAATAAATCATGATGCACAACATGGAAATACAAGCAACTGACAAAAATTTAAACCACTCATAAAATGGCTTAAACAGCAATATCACCTTGTCCACGCAGAATTGCTAAAGCAATTGCGTTATGTACAGAGAAAAGCCATATTCACCACAACCCTGTTATGGCTTTTCTTAAATGCCCACATAATCAATAAAACACTCACATCCACTACACTCATTTTGAGCATGGGTCAGTGCTTGACTACCAATTTTATTAGAATCACTTAAGCTTAAGTGGCATTCAATGGTCACGTAAAACAAAGAACACACTCCTCTACTCTCTCTATCCCACTTGCATTTGTGGGTAAGATCTCCATGATTTCTCCATCCTACATTGTGACATTTGGCCTGCTAACTTTATTAATCTTATACTCCGTAGTCCATATACTGCTTTTTTGCGCTGACTTAAATGAAAATCCTTGTGTTCCAATGTTTCCCACTACAATGTGCGCTTTGCATTTACTCCTGGTTGATTTTTAGCTTTAATCTACAAACATCATCGCAAAATGCATATGCCAAGATTATCATCTTGAGAAGCCTCGATTTCTCTTCAATGTATCCTTAATAAACTCACAACTTTGTCATGCATGACCTTTTATAATTGTCTAAGAAAAATGTGTACTCCTTTCTTCTCTAGAATTCTTCAATATAATTTTTTAGTAACCTGTCATACTTGCTCCTAATTTATGAAAACAATGCATAAATCCCTTTGCCAATATTTATGCCAATAGTCTTTGCAAAATATTAAGTAGTAATATCGAAAGTTAACTGAATTCATAGATGATGGTATGGCTTTTTCCTTCGTAGTGACAGGTCCATTAACAACATTCTCACAATCTCCTTATAGCCATAAACCAAACCCTGTGAATTCTGGCTTAGTGAGACTGCTTTGAATGACATTTCTTAATCCTGAGGTTATTATGATAATCTCAATAAATTAGTTTCTGCATGTTATATGGCCAAAACAAAGTCCAGCACAGAGCACGGTAAGGAAAGAGAGCTCAACTGCATGCTGAAAGCAAAGAAACACCCGTCCAGACAACAAATTCACAAGCAAAGAAGAAACTCACAAGCACTCAGTGATAGTACTAAACACACGAGTTACTTCCTGCTTTGACGTTGTAAGTTTGATGATAAATCAATTACTCTGGTGATGACTTACTTTACTACCTTAAAACTGGAAGTATTACAGTTAGTTATTAACTTTAGTGGTCACTTAGTCCTTACAATGCTAAGATTTGGCTTTGAGTCATGAAAATTTATACAAAGTCTCATAAGTAACTATTATTTTGATGACGTAAGTTGCGCGATAAGTTAATAACTCAGGAGAAAATTTACTATTACTACCTTAAAAGGAGCTATTTTGGTAAGTTATAAGTTTAGTGAGGACTTGCTATTTACACAGCTAATATTTAGTTTTGAATAGTAAATCCATGAAAAGCTTCACAAGTTACTTTCACACTGATGTTGTAAGTCGGACGGTAAATCATCACTCTGGTGGTAACTTAACTACCTTGGAAGCGTGATTATGTTTGAAAGTCATTAATTATAGTGGTAACTTACTATTAGCACTGATAAGATATATATATAGATATGTAAGTTGCTAGCTTTAGTAGTAAAATATTAACACCCATGGCAAATTTCTAAACAACTTGATAACTTATCAGGATTTAGTAACTTACTAGTGGAATTAGTGACTTAACAATACATGCTCGCTTTTGGGGAAGCAATGTATCAACAAAATGAGGTAATTAACATTGACAAATTGCTTAAGAGCTTGATTACTTTCTATTGACTTCGAATTTAGATATTAGTAATTTACTTACTTGATCAGTAACTTACCCAAAAAGATAACCTATGCTATAATGGTAACTTACTAATTTGAATCGTACTTTACTACAACAGTAAGAAATGCTACTTCCAATGAATTTATTTTAAATGTTTTAATAACACTATTAAATTTGGCGTTGGTAAATTCCTCAAATTTTTTGTAATTTAATACACTAAAACAAGGTTAATTTTGTGAGCAACTTATGTCATTGATAGATACCAAGTTCGACATTTTTTTTAATGTAGCAAATTCCTTACATTAGTGGCAACTTCCCAACTTGTAAATGATCTTATATTGGTAAATAAATATCAATAGTAAGTTTTTAATTAGACCAGTAAGTTTTCGTTTTCTACAGTAAATTTTTTGAAAAAAAGAAGAAGAAGAAAAGTTCCATTCTACTTGAAGTTTGTACATTCTACCTCTGTTTGTGACTTACTACCTTATAAGTGGACCTATATTAGTAATATCATAGTTTCACTGATAAGTTACTAATTTCACCAATAAATTCTTGTTTTGACAGATAAATTTCTAGAAAAATTGATAGCTTATCATTTCATGTGATGTTCGTAAGTTGCTAACATTGTTAGTAAATAACCAACGATAGATCTGCTGAACAGGATGCCACTTACAAAATTTCACAAACAATATCTCAAAATTAAAAATAACATTACAGATTTAACATCACTCAACATTGTTCCCTTTTTGCCCAAACAGAACATTCTTCTCTGAAGTAAAGTGATTTCAGTGAATTGCATCATAAGGAGTGTTAATGCAGTACATGGATAAAGGAACATCCTCGGTCTCAACTTCAAAGTGAAAATAAAATACTTCAGTCATGAGGGAGATATAGGTTATAATTTGCGGACATTTAAGCGGACCAACACGAAGCATCAAAAGCTTATAAGCGGGAGTTATTCAATTTTCAAACTCTGATGAAAGGTACTGCTCCAATCCAAGGTCATTATCATCAAGAAGTCCTTAAATGGAAGTCCCGTTAAATCCTCAGCTCTTCTTGTTGTATGTTTTAATAGGCTTCTCATGAGTGTGACGGTTCTGCAAATTTGGAAATAAGTAATGATGCACAACACGGAAAGACGAGCACTCACGAGAATTTTTAACTAGGCAAGAATTGGCTTACACAGCAATATCACCTTATCCACATCGAATTTTAAAGGAAATGCGTTAAGTATAGAAATTCACCTGATTCACCCCATAAGACCTCTTGGGAGCATTAGAGTGCTCCAATCCAAGGCACATTCCCATAAAAAATCTCTCCTCTGTGGAAACATCCGATTTAGGTAGTGACAACATGACTTATCTATTATTGGTCATGGGTGCTGTGTGCGTGTAGGGGTTTGTTTTGTTGGGGGGGGGGGGGGGGGGTGTGTGAGAGAGAGAGAGAGAGAGAGAGAGATGCACCTGAAAACGGTTTGATAAAATTTCAGAATCCTCAAGATACTCTGGGTGACGATCCAATGCAAGAAATACAAACTTCCACTGTTTAAGCATTTTCACATTTTTGTTCAGTTGTTTGGTAAGCATAAACACTATATACCCATAGGAACCTCTACCACAATAATGGTATAAAGAAGGCCTAGAGACAAGACGTAGACCTTGGAGAATGCATCATCGGGAACTTGCAGTTTCTTTTGTATGCGCATTTTCACTTCAGCTAATGTTTCACCCTCATGGACGACCAGCAAAAAGGGTTGCCCAAATTCTGCTCTTGCTGATCAAAACACACATTAAGAAGGAAAAGAAAATAAGGCACCTACTCAACATTCTTACTAAACGAGAAGAGACAAAATAAAGGGAAGAGAACTCAAACTTGATCAAAAACAATTGTAGAACAAATGAATATTTGATACCAGCTGATTTTGAGCAGTTTTCTTCATGAAGTGGTAACAAAAATGAAGTGATCAGATGGCCCAAGGTCCTTCTCTTCTTCAGGAATCTGAGCAAAAAAGAATTTTGAGTTTCAATACAACGATTAATACCGCATGAAACAAAATTAAACCACAATTAAAATAAAAGATAAAGAAGAAGACGCAAAGAAAAACAACAACGATGCTATCTTCAAAAAAAGGGGTAATTACACTAGGAGTGACATTACTTTCGTACGGCGCTCACTTTGGTGTCAAAACTTTTTTTTCGTTCACTTGAGTGCCACATTGGAGTAAAATCGTTCACTTGAGTGCCACATTGCCGAAAAAGCTGACTTGGCCACCGGAATACTGACGTGGCAGCCGGGAAACATTATTTTAATATTTTAATTAATTTTTGAATTTTTTAAAAAAAAAATTAAAATTTTTTTTGTTTTTTTTTTAAGGCCGGCGAGGGCCACTGTTGACCCTCACTGACCGCAGAACCCTTTGGGCGAGGGGGCCCTTGCCGTTGGCCGCGAACGCCTTGGGTGAGGCCGTCGCGACCTCCCTAGGGCTGCCGAGGGCCATTGCGGCCTTGCCTAGGGCTAGATCTGGGCAAGGGCTGCTTGGCCTTTGTCGTCGCCGCCATGAGTGAGGCCGTCGACGGCCTCACCGGCCTCACCTAGGGCCTTCGACAGCCTCGCCGGCCTCACCCAAGGCCTTCGTGGTCGACGGCAAGGGGGCCCTCACCCAATCTGGGCGAGAGTTCGGCAGCCGGCAAGGGTCAACGGTGGCCCTCGCCGGCCTTAAAAAAAAGAGAAAAAATTCAAAAAAATAAAAAATAAATTAAAATATTAAAATATTATTTTCCGGCTGCCACGTCAGCATTCTGGGGGCCACATAAGCTTTTCCAGCGATGTGGCACTCAAGTGATCGATTTTACTACGATGTGGCACTTAAGTGAGCAAAAAAAAGTTTTGGCACCAAAGTGAGCGCCGTACGAAAGTAATGGCACTCCTGGTATCCCAACCCAAAAAAAAAGAGAAACATGGTCAGAACAGCAACCACGAAACCCACTATAGATAAATAAAAAAAGAGCTCATAGCAAGTAGTTCGGTGAAATCGGCTATTGCCGGTACCCTGTAACATGCTTTCTCAAGATGCCATTTTAGTTTGAAGTTCAAACCTACTTTCCTAATTTACCTGTTATCTGCCAATGAAACCTGCTGGAAGAAAACACATTTTATGATTGTTTAGGATCTGCTGAATCTAGAAACAATCGTTTCCATCAGGTTGGGATTTCTGAGTTTACTTATGCAAAGCACTCATCAGCCGTCATATGCTTCTTCAAAGCCACGTAACCATGGATTATGAACAATTCACTTATCAAAAAAATTTTGTACTTAGATCAGCTCTTGATATGAGAATTTTAGGCCACAATCTAGATAATTACTTTACATGAGGGCTGATGCACAGTACAATTGAAATTACAAGAAGAAATATTGGTGAAGATATAATTTTTTTATTAAGAGATCAATTCTCTTTGAATGGTGTAAATTTCCTTGGTCAAGTATCACTGGAAGCAAAGGAAGAAAAATGTTCTCTGTCACAGATCTTCCATTCTATGAGGTATTCACATTATCAATTAATAAGGCTAAAATGTTTTTGAATTGATAAAAACTTTGGCAGCCCAAAAAGGATACAAGAAACAAACCAACATCTTTACAATCCTCAAGCAATTCAACCAAAATTAAGATGATGAAAGAACGAGCAAAAGAGAGTCCTATAGCATGCTCACCTCCTCAGCGCGCAATGTCCAGTACTGGTCATTTATATACTCAATCTTCTCACCGGAAGGAAAGATCTGCACATATATTTGGCATGTAGTGAATGGTTTACATAGAATTCAACGTCTAAAACATTGTCACAGTCAAACCATGGTTTGACATATAAACATTTAAAATACGATGGTTTAAGTGACAATGGAGAATGGAAACTGATAAATGAAAATAGCTAAAGCATCCACTTAAAATACAATTACCCTATAGATCTTATGATAGAAGACTTCAAGAAGTCTAAGTTCTGCATCTGGATGAGACAAGTCAACCTGTTCAATAAGGGATTCCCATTGAGTATATTCAGAAAGAAGTTTGTTCAGAGAGAGAGAGAGGGAGAGAGAGAGAGAGAGAGAGAGAGAGAGAGAGAGAGAGAGAGGTGTGAAACAAATAGAAGCAAGGCAGAGAGGGGAGATATAACAAATACTAATATATGCATGTAAAAATTATAAGTGTGACTTTCCACTGCAGTGTAGTACTTCAAAAGACAAACAGCCCTTTCACTGAACTTGAAGTAACGACTTCTAAGCCCCTATAGAAAGTAAAGATTGAACTTCTATTCTTCTCATGGTGAAAGTTTGAAAAGGTCTCAGTTGCGAACTTTCACGGACAAGAAAACAGTAAATTCCCCTCTAGCAGAAGATGGCTTAAATGGTACAGGAAATTAGTTTAAAAAAGAAAAATGTAACACAGAACCGTCAACTACTATACTCACATGAACTACTCCCCACATAATACAATAATCTAGCTATCATTGGCACTCGTTTTTCAAGGTCAAGATCTCCATCAAAACTAGCAAAAAAGAAGTAGAGTGGGATTAACCAGAATATGCATATCTCCCCTTGTATTCCACATCATTTTCCTAAAACTAAGGATTACTAGCATATGGCAATGTCAATCGATAACTTGCCTTTGTCTTAAGTTCATTCATAACATCACCAACTGTGCTCTGCTTGGGAAGTCTAATATGATGAATTACAACCTGAAATGTATTCAAAAAATACATAAAGAGGTAAAAGTCAGAAATTCATGTACATAAGACTCCTGGAAGGCAGAGAGAGAGAGAGAACTCAAATGCACCTCATCCTTTGAGGCATGATGAAACGCAACTTTCAAGTTCTTTAGACCTTGCAACTCTGAGAGAGGGATGTCCAGTACTCCGTAGTACAATATATCAGAGGTCTATCATAGAGAGAAATATCAGCCAGCTCCTCTAGATGAATTATCAGAGGTCTAAAAGATCAAAGGCTCATATAATCATGAAAACTCCACCTGATTATAGTGGACTAGCATATCTGAAGGATGCTCTACCCCTGTTGTTGAGAGTAGCAATTGTGAGATGTAAGCCTAATTTTTGTTGATCATCCAGCCCAACTTGTTGAGCCACTCTTTCCACCACTTCATCATAATTATGTAGTTTGGACCTTAAAGGCATATGCAGAACTAATGAATTGTGAATGCCTTGGAAAGGCCTAAAAAAAATTCAAAGAAGGAAAAAGAAGGAGAAGGAAAAAAGAAGAAGAAGGTGTAAGCACTACTCACAATTCTAGAACAAAACTGTCCTCCTTTGGTACAGAACAATATATCATAGATGGTTTAGATTGACAGAAACACAAGAAAACATAGACATCAAAATCCAAGCAGCGTCAACTAAAGCTATTTGTAACGTTTATATTTGATATTTAGAACAAAGAAGTCCATCTCCCAAATGCAAGATTTACAACATAGGTGAACGTACCTGCATGAAAATCACCCGTACGCTACTTAAAAATAGTACAAACTGAGTGCATAAGAAGTCACTGTCCTTTGCAGTTTTCTTCAAAGCATCTCAGGGAAAGAGCCCTTTGGGGTAAATGCAATGAACTTCAATCATAATGAAATACCAAGAAACATGAAAGAAATTGAACACATTTTTATCTCTGTCCAAAAAAGCAGAGATGTACAACATGGACAGTTAAATTTTATCCCTCTAAGGTGGGTCGGATATATGAATGTTTTCATGCCATTGTGCTACATTCTGCATAAAGTCTTCTTAGAGTACTCTATATCTTTCCTTGTCATCTCCTCCCACATCATTTTGGGTCCGTAGCCCCTTCTAATCTAGACTTAGGCCCTATTTGGTTCAGCATTTGAAATGGCTTTGGGGCTCTAAAGTCCCTTAGCTAAATGCAAATGCGTTTGGTTCGACTTTTGGACTCACTTTGGGAAGTTTGCATCTCCAAGGCTCATCAAAGGACTTTGGTTGAATGCAAGGTGGGATGTGCCTTGGGAAGTGCATTTTCAGAATGCAAGTTGGTACTGTTCATCTTCTCCGTGGGCCAACGGAGCTGATGATCGCCGACCAAGGGGGGCAACCGCCGCCCTTGGTCACGCGACCTCAGGCGATCGCATGCCTAGGTCGCAAAGCTAGCGATAGAGGCGACCGTCGCAACCCAGGTGGATGCCTCCGTTGCCTAGGTTCGCACGACCCAGGCGACTGTCCACCAGGGCCGTGCCAACCCAGGCGACGGAGGTGTCCGCCTGGGTTGCGCAACTCAGGCAACGACCATCGCCTAGGGCCGTTGGGTCGCACGACCTCAGGTAAGGCTGTTCAGCGGCCAAATTTGGCCACCGGAGCTTGACCAGCGGCCAAATTTGGCCACCAGAGGGTGGCTGGCGGCTAAAATGTAATATTTACCAAACGACATTTAGGCCAAAATTGTTTCACAATACAAAATTTACTAAACGCTATTTGTATTTCGAGAAACCTCTTTAGCCCAAAGATATTTGTATTTTTCCAAGTGCATTTGCCTCAAGCCGAACCAAATGCACCTTTAATCTGATAATCACATCTTCTCAATGGAGCATTTAAACACATGGTTCAATGTGAGCATACTTCATAAGAGTTTCTCAACACCCTTGGTTGAGGTTGCACCCACTTTTCTCCAAATAGATTCGTTTAGATTATGGCTTTTCCTAATTGCCCACAGAATCAACGAAGCATTCTCACATCCACTACACTCATTTTGAGCATGTGTTGGTGTTTGACTGCCAACTTTATTAGAAATTTCATTTAAGCTTAATGGCCGCATAACACAACAAACACACTCTTCTACTTTCTCCGTCCCACTTGTATTTTGTGGTTAAGATCTCCATGATTTATCCATCCTGCGTTGTGACATTTGGCATGCTGCCTTTATTAAACTTATATTCCGTAGTCCATACACTACTTTTTTGGACTGACTTAAATGAAATTCCTCAGAATCCAACGTTTCCCACAACAATGTCAGCTTTGTACTCACTCCTGGTTGATTTTCAGCTTTTATCTACAAACATCATCCGCGAAATGCATATGCCAAGGATATCATCTTCAATATTCCCAATTTTTCTGAAAGCAAAAGAATAAGAGCTTAAAGCTGAAAACTTGGATTGATCCTAGGTTATCATTATAAAACCAAATCAAGCATTTAATAACTTTTTAGAATTCGAAATTGTGTTCGAAAAATGCTTGAAAGTGCACAATTCATAAAAAAGAAATATCATAATTGGTTGGAATCGCCAGAATCTTCAACCTTAAATTTCATTTAAGGGTGCATTTGTTTCAATGAAAGTAGTTTTCCGGAAAGTGTTTTCCGGACTTTCCGCTATTTGTTTTTTCAAAAACGATTTGGTCAATGGAAAATACTTTCCAGTCAATATAAATACTATGTATTATTTTAGGAAAATGAATTCCTATGCATGGGAATGGGAAAACACTTTCCCTTTTTATCAAGTTTTTAGGTCATTCCCATTTTAAATGTTATTCAATCATTTTCTAAATGCGATCCAAACACTTGAAGACATTTTCAATCACATAGCATCAAACACCAAAAAATTAATAATTTTCCATAAAAATGATTTCCTAAAAAATATTTTCTAAAAATGGTACAATTTTCGCGAAACGAACGCATTCTAGATTTGCTATTTTTTGATCGCCCATTTATCAAATGAGAACATTTGAAATTGAATACGATTTAAAAGATTTGAAGTCAAAGGCCTCGAGGATCACAGTCCTTGCGATTGTCCTTTTCAGGCAAAGCCACAACATGACCAGACAATCAAAGTCGGTCCTAATCATGGGGGGAAGCATGCTTAACAGCACATCAAACATTGAGAAGCAGAATGCATCAGTGTCCAAAGCAGTTAGCTTCCTCCCAACCAAAACCCGATCAACCCGATCAAAATCATAAGAAATCCTTCAATTCAGAAGGCCACCCACGTCAAAAAAGAAGAAGAGGAAGAAGAAGAAACTCGAATTCCACAAATCACAGAGCGAAATGACCAGCATCAAAGAACCAGCAACAGTGAAAAGAAGCGGTGAAACAACAGCGACCATCAACTTGTGAATCAGTAACTGATTTTAGCACACAGAGAGAGGGAGAAGAGGCGGTGATTACTTCCCAAGGTGGACCCATCATAGCCATGGCTGCAGAGATTTAGCGAATTCGTGATCAACCACTGGAGAAGCAGCTTAGAGAGAGAAAATGGGAAGTAGGAGGAGGGGGGACAAAGTCGCGGAAGAACACACACAGAGTTGGAGGGGAAAGTGAGTGCTTATATATGTCACATTACAAGTTAATAAGAAAAATAAGAAAAATTGTTTTTTTATTAACTTTTATCATGATGAAAAACTGAAAAGAGAGAGAAGAATCAAACCTTAAGGTTGAAGGAACTAGCCTACGGACGTCAATGAATTGGGTCGGGTATATTCCAATATGTCGGGTCGAGTTTTGATTTTTTATTTTTTTTTGCGAAACTTATCTATATTGCTTTGTGTTGTTGCTATCATATAAAATCATGACTTCATTCACTTATCATATATGTTTTATTTATATTAGTTGACTTGATTTTCGAAGTCAATAATTTGATTTAATTTTTATTTTGACTTTTTAGTTTTATCTTTTTAGAGAAATGACTTCGTGTTTTATATTTTTTAAGAGATTTCTCTCGATAACCAATACATATGATGTTGGGTGGCCTTCATGGACCAATTTTTTTAGCTTTTTTTTTTTTTAAATTACAAAAAATTTAAGCCAATGAGGATGAAATACTAGATAAAATAGAAAAAAAATATTGAGGAAACTTATGAAATGTGGTCATGGTATGGTTATCCGATATACTCGTGGGTTCTTCCACTCGAATATATGGCAAATCAGTACTATTCGGCGATCTATTATTCAGAGAAATTGACCCGATGGAATTGGCCCTCCAATCATGAGTCATTTCTACGCTAAAGCAAGCAAGGCCATTGCTTTCTTGTTAATTTATGAAAGTTCATGTTTTGGATGAATTGTCCAACTTTCATATCCATTAAAAATAATTCGTCTTTGTAGTCAGCTGGCTATATTGATTTCATGGATCAACTTGATATATCTAAAAGCATTACTCTCTTTACTTGTTATTAATGACATATGAGTGTCTCGGTCATTTTTTACAAGGTAATTAATATTCCTTTTTTGCACGCAACTTGTGATTAAATGTGTTGTTTATAAACAACACTACATGTGTAGTGCGTGAATTAGAAAGATTACATAGGTGAGAAGGGAAGAAGCAAAAAAAGAAAGAGAAATACGAAACATGAGATCTGAGCCGACGAACTACCTAAGTTTATTTACTTATTACTGGAATTCAATGAGACCCGAACCGAAAAAATGTCCAAAACATTCTATTCGATTTGCATCAAGTCAGGCAGGGTCATCAACGGTGGCTACAATTGAGGCATCAGCGCCCATGCACTCTTGAGGCTCCAACATTTGTCACCAAATTTAGGCCAAGCCGACACATATAACACCTCACCTTCATGTTATATAGGGAAATTGTGAACGTGCATGTGTCGTGATCAAACCAAGTGAGGTTGTGGCCCTGACCAATTGCCGGCAAGGTTTGCCATGACCAATAGCCATTTGTAGGGGTGTTGAGAATCGAATCGAAAATTGAACCCAATTGAAATTTCATGCGTTTTCAGTTTGGTTCGATTTCAATTCGGTTAACCAAAAAATAATCGTTAACTTTTATGATTTTATTCGATTTTCGGCTTGGTTTGGTTTGGTTAACTGAATCAAACCAAAATTCTCAATAAAAATTCAACAAACTCTCTTTTTTATCACCTCTTCTTCATTTTGGTTCCAATAAGCAAATCAAATATAGGAAAACAGAAAAATTGAATTGAATCGAACCAAACCAAATCGGTTCATATTTGGCTCGGAACAAATTCAGTATCATGCCTTATCGGTTCGATTCGATGTGATTTTTCTAAAAAAAAAAATGAACCGAATCATTTACACCTCTAATCACTTATTAGTGATGACCATTCTAGGGTTAAGGGTCATAGCCCTCCCACATATTTGAGCAAAAGTGACCCTCGCTCAAATCTGCAGTGAGCGTGTTGCCTCACCTAGGTTCTACGGCCCTCATCGATGGCTAGGAAAAAGACATGAGAATAATTGTCAAACTGGAAGAATAGGATGTAGCGGCGCTGATATGGATATTTATATATTAATGCGGTGCTAATATGGATATTCAAATATTGATGTGGCGCTGACATATGTCTCATTAGCATTTCTATTCATAGATTTGACGAAAGGTCCGACTTGAAGAACCAGGTGCCGAGTTTGGGGACTTATTACACAAAAAAATTAAGGACACTTATTGAATATTTTTGCAGCTGTAATATTTGTGCCTTTTGACCTTTTGACTATTCAAAAAGTCAAAACGCTGTTTAGTAAAAAAGAAAAAGAAAAAGGTGGACATCTAAAAGGAAAAGAAAAACAATAGAGAGAGAATGGCCAACAGAAAGAGAAACAAAAGGAAAAGAAGAGAAGAAAGATTAGGAAGAAAAAGGGAAAAGGTGCACGCCATGATGGGCTCGTCAAGTCGGAAGAGAAGGAAGTCGGATTTATTTCGCTAATCGAAATAGCTTTCGAAATTATGGCATAAATTTGATGTAGTGTGAAATTTGAACTATGAGGCCTGAATTTTTAGTTGTTAAGCAGAGAAATTTTATTAAAATGATAGATTAGAGCATTATGAAGCCGTCGAGTTTGATAAAAATTGATTTGGAGTAACATTTTAATCAAAGCAAAATTTTAAAGTTTTTCCTTCAAGCTCCACATTGTGGATATCTTTGTATATCCTCTTTGGACAAGAGTTTTGTCAAAACATGCATCATAATCATATTGTTTTTCTATTTTTCTATTTTTCTATTTTAGGAAATAGGTTTGTAATGGAAATATATTTGGTAGCAAAATTTTATTTATTTTTATTTATGGAATAAATTTTAGTTTAGAATTAGGTTTGGAACAAAAATGAAAAGTAATTATTTTTTAGTTTTCTAATTCTAAAATAAAAATGAGAAATAAATTTTTTTCTCATTGCTCATCCTCACTACTAGCTAGCAGCCCATCCGCTGCTATTGACCGTTCACTTGCTCTCTGGTGATAGTTGCTAGGGATGAAGAAATTTTGTGTTGTTATCAAACAAATTTCTATTCAGGTACAAAAATTTTGAGTTATTATCAAACATGTATTTTTGCTTAGAAACTCATCTAAAGAATAGAAATAGACTATTTCTGGCTAGAAACTAATTTTTGGAACGTAATGGTTGTCATTAGCATGTAGGAGTCGTTTAGTAGCGAGTAAGCTTGGTTTAGCCAATTCTTAGACGAGGATTATTTTTACTCGATTTTGATGTTGTTTCTCACTTATTTAATAGGATTGTGAGTTTAATGATTCAAGTAATCTTCGTTGTTTAGTCTTGAGTGTTCCTAGGTAAGTATTGTTATTTCTTCTTTGAATTTGTAAACTCATACTTTGAAAATGAAAATGATTAGATGTATTATATGCAAAGTGTTGATGTATAACTTTTGATTGGGCATTTGCTACCATATTTGTTATTTGAAATGGTTTAAGAAATGCTTGTGAAATGAATTTTTAAAGGTTACTAATACATATTTGTAATTTGGTTTATGAAATAATTTTTGAAATGATTTACGAAATGCTTTACAAAAAGTATTTTTGGTGGTTGAGTTGAGTTGTGAAAGGTTATATGTTTGTTCATGAAACTATATTGGTTTATGAGATGGATTCTGGATTGAAATTTTAGTTTTGGAGAATGATGTTAATGTTCATTGTCCTTGTGAACCCAATTAGGGGTTTCTAGGTATGCATACTGGTTTTATAATATTTCCGGGCTAAGCCACCGACTAATAATAAGTGGAGACTTTGCTAAGGGAAATTTTGATCACCTTGTTACTAGGAGTTGTGTTGTAATCATAGTTAGATATTGAACAATAAATTGGTTAATGTAATAGACCATTGGCATTTGATTTGATAGAGAATGATCAATGGACTTGACCAATGATGAATGAATTGCAATGATGGATTAGATGAGTATTTCTGATTTGTATAAAATTTTGTTGAAATGAATCATCTCATATTTGATTTGATATGTATATTATATCTTGGTTTTGGAGCATGAGTTTTTAGTATTGCTTTATATATATGCATAGTGATTACTCAATTTACATAGTGATTACTCAATTTACTTAGAAGTGATGTACTATTTATTAGTCTATGGTTGCTCATACCATTCGTCTTGAATGTTTTTTAGGTTCATCGATTAGCAGCAAGTAAAAAGAGAGCATTCACATCATCTCAGGGCATTTTTGATAGATGAATTTTTAGGCATGAGCTTAGTTAATTGTTTATTTTTTGAGATGTGTATGATTGAGATGAGTTTGCTAAGTTTAGTTATTATTTGGAGATGAGTTATTATTTTTTATAGATTATAAAAACTCTAATGTTGTGATTAATTTACTGGTTTATCATTTCTTATATACTATGTATATGGTATGATATATATGTTTTAATAATAGGTTGTTGGTTGAATTTGAAGCTACGTCCTACTAGTGGAATGACGGTTGCGCCATCCTCATGCTTCTTAGTTTTGGGGTGTGACAATAATAGCTTAGGGACCTCTAGTCCTCACGACATGAAGACATGGGTGAATTCATTGAAAATAAGATAAATTTGATGCAACAAATTTTAAATAAGATAGTTTGTGACTATGTTGAAACAACTCAGAAGCGATGGAATAATCAACAAAAATCCGATGAAATAATGAGAATCATAGCCTTAATGTTAGATATAGTTACATTCATCTCTCACAATATTTTGTCCATGCTTTGAGAATTTGAGAAAATTTATAATGAGAATCTGATAAAGCAAGATAAACAATCTTCTGTATCAAATTACCTTTTTCCCTTTTGACTGCATGGGCAAATACACTTGATGCCTCATATCCATGGTTTTTGGCTATGACTACCAATGGGATTTGATTGGGAAAACTTACTTGGCAGTTCTAAATCAAGCGTACATAAGTCAATTTAGTCATAAACTTTTTCAATTTGTCAATTTAGTCCTAAATTTTTATACAAATTCCACTATAGTTCTTCTAATCAATTTTTGCTAAAAATTATTGACATGACATCTAGTCATCACTGGTTGTCCCAAATAACAGTGATTTTCTACGAAAGGTATGATAGAAGGAAGATATTGAAATTTCTTGTAAAAGTATATGACTAAATTGGTAAAATTGAAAATTTTAAAATTGAATTGATCATATTCCCTTTCTTTTCATCAACCTCTCCTCCCCAAACCCCCTCCCCCCCCGAAAAAAAAGAATCCCCCACGCGCAGGATTTTCCTTTTTATTGTAAAGAGAGTCAGACTTTATATTCCTCCTACCAAGGGAGATCAGGTAAGCTCTCCCTCCTAGACTAAACAAGATGAGCACTACCAGATTCATGAATTGTTCTGCTGCGCCAACCACGAATTAAAGTTTCGATAAGGCAACGAAACATACTAGCAGGCTACTTATTTATTCTTCTGCCAACCTATACTAGACTACATTTCAATGAGGAGAGTCAATTACCATTCGTAACCGCCCACGACAAAAACCTCAGAACGACGCTTCCTCACTTTAAGCCTAGCGAAGTTTTCGATTTTTCCAAGTGAACTTCATCGGAGGAGGGTCCTCCATATGCTGATTCTCCACCACGCCAGTAGGATCCACTCGCGCCGCCCCTAAACACTCCAAAAACCAAAATACCCCCATTACTTAACTAGAATAGTAGCATCACACGGGAATTCCCTCTCTCCCGCCGACCTCGCAGCCTCAAGAAAACCGGAAAATGCTCGGGATTCAAGAGAGCTAAGAGAAGTGAAGCAGCAAGATGCTACCTTCCATAGGCCGAGTGCCCTCGACGATCAAATCGCAATGCGGGACCAGCATTTCATCGTCCTCTTGCTGCAACAACGCAGAGCAATCAGTGTCGAAAGCAGTCAACTTCCTCTGAATCGGAAACTGAAGCTCTCAATTCAGGGAGCCTCCCGCGTCAAAACGAAACAAAATAAAAACAAAAGACAGCCCATCAATCCTCACCGAAAGAGGAACTCGAATTCTTCGAACTGCAGAGCAAAACCGCCCGCATCAAAGAACCAGCAGCAGTGGATGGAAGAGATAGAAATCACGGAGACCATCGACGTGCGAATTAGTCTCTATCATCAGCACACACACATGTACCTGCGCATGCGTGCACAGACAGGCGGTAATTACATCCGTCGGTGGAGGAGTCCCATAGCCATGGATGGCGAGATTCGGCGAGCTCAGTGATCGACCAGTTGAGACGCGATTGCAGAGAGAGAAGATGGAAAGGGAGGAGGAAGGCAGGAAGGAAGAAGAAGAAGAAGTGTCGCGGAAGTTTTGCGAAGGGAAGGACACGACGGAGATTTTGCGGGAAGGAGAAGGGCGGGAGCGTAATTGCGCGGAGTACAGCAGCCAATGGCGGGCTTACACTTGGAGAGTGTCGGGGCGGGCGAGGGCGCGGGCGAGCGGATGACGTGGCGGATCACGAGGTTCACGTGCGCGCGGTGAACAGAATCCTAGTACTTCGCCTGAGATTCCTTCCGCCTCCTTTTCCTTTTTTGGTTTTTTGTCCTTTAGTGAAAGCATCCAAAGCATCTTTGAAAATGCTTACGTGTTACGTTGCATGACAATTAGAACTATTTTTTTAAAATGTTAATTTAAAGTTTTAAAAATAAAAATCTTGGAAAGGAAAATGAAAAATCGAGCGTTGGAGTTTGAGGAAGAGTAGCAACGTGGAAGCGCCTTTGCCTCCGCCTCTGCCTCTGCCAGCGCCCATACCATGCTAAGGCTCCGGTGTCCCTTACTTGACTTGGCCTAATCTCATGTATATATTACCGCACTCGTGTTGAGTAAGAAAATTGGGATTGTGCATGCATGTCGCGCCTAAATTTGATGAAATCATGGCCCTCACTTGTTATTGGAAAGGTCGACTAGGGTGAGCATCGGTCCAAGGTCAACTTTGGATAGACCCTAAATGGGCCCATCCGGTTCCCAGAGAGACTGGATCGATATTTGGTTTTGGAATCCTCGGACTCTGTACTGTGTACATTGGTCCTCGATCCTAGAAGTTTAAGGTTGGTCCAGTTTGGACCAACCCTGTACATATTAAATTATTTATATATAATATATATAATATGTATTATGTGCTTTTGTCTATTATGAACCCTAGT
This sequence comes from Corymbia citriodora subsp. variegata, assembly GCA_014858505.1. Classification (NCBI taxonomy): domain Eukaryota; kingdom Viridiplantae; phylum Streptophyta; class Magnoliopsida; order Myrtales; family Myrtaceae; genus Corymbia; species Corymbia citriodora. The sequence goes on along the minus strand of MU090468.1, from coordinate 4,907 downwards.
GCCTCTCTCTTCGCAGCTGAGTTTGCTGTGTAAATTAAAAACTAAAAATTATATAAAAAAAATAAGAAAAGAAACCCTCTTCACCCTATCTTGACCTCGCTCACCCGCCTTGGCCTCACTTGCCTCATGTGCCTTCCTCATTGCTTACCTCATGACTTGCTTCTTTTCACTTGCCTCGCTTATTTTTTCACTTGCGTTTGTTCACTCACCTTGCCACTCACCTCTATTCTCTTTCCATGCGTATTCATTTTTATGGTTTATTACTTTTAACAAGTGTAAATTTTTGTTATTAACTCATCTTATATTTGTATTTGATATGTATTGGTGTTTCGATTGCTTAATATTGTATTATTGATGGATATATAATTTGAAATAATATTTTTTCCTTTTAAGGAATACAAAAAATGAATTAAAAAATAATCGATTGCTCCTAAGTTAACCTTGGAATCGAGGCCTAACCCATAGGGTCGGTCCAATCCTTGATTCTAAGCTCAATAGGGTTGGTTCTCAATCCTAAAAATTAGTGACCGATATTGTACGGTTTATTCCCTAGGTTAAGTGTTGGACTGGCTCAACTTGGATCGTGCTCACTCCTGAGGTTGACCACGACCTAGCCACTTGTTGGCAAGGACCGCTTTGGGATAACTTATTACACCACTAAAATTTAGTAAATATGTCAATTACCAATTTTAGTGGTAAGATCTTATAACTAACGGCAAATTTTTAAGCAACTTGATAAATTATCAAGAACTAGAATCTTTCCAGTGGAATTAGCGACTTACAGATACATGCTCACTTTTCGAGGACCAATGTCACAACCAGTGAACCAAGTGAAGATATTTATCGATGGAAAATGCTAAATAAGTTGATAATTTACAATTGACTTAGAACTTAGGCTTTGGTAATTTCCTTACTTGGTCCGTAACTTGCTGCCCAAAAAGCGAACCTACGCTTACCAAACTAACTCCAATGGTAAGGTTCTATGTCCAATGATTTTTTCTTTTTCAAAATATTTGATATTTTATTGTGGGATTTGGTGTTGGAAAAATTCATCAAATTGTTTGTAACTTAATATTGAAAAAAAAAAAAGGGGGCATTTTACTTCATTTGAAATTATTAAGTTGGATTTTATTTTAAAAATAGCAAATTCCTTGCGTTGTTGGTAACTTACCGACTTGTGAATCATCTTATTTTGATAAGTTAATAATTCTAATATAAGTCACTAATTATATTGGTGAGGTTTTATTTTTTCAATAGTAAATTTCTATGGAAAAATAGATAATTTATATTCGATTGTAAGATCTTAGTTATATCGCTAAATTTTTGCTTTGAGTGGTAAATTTCTAGGAAAAATGAAGACTTATCATTTCATGTGATGTTTGCAAGTTGCTAACACTATTAAGCAAATAACCCTTAACTATTTTTTTTTATTTTATTTTTGGTAAGGTAAGTATATTAAGCTTTCAACCAAGAGATTCTGTACAGAAGAGAGACCCACGGCACCATCAATCACTCTATGGGACAACATGTCACTAGAGTGAGGGGGTACCGTAGACACAAGGAAAGAGAAAAATTACAGATTCACAAAGGGGCCTAAGCGGCCCTAGAAAAACCTCACTCAGGACCTGTACTAAAGATACAGTGGTTTATCCCCCAGCTTTGCTGCATTCTCCTATTACTAGAGTTATCCTCCACCTGTTTAAAAGCAAACGCTTTATCCTTGACCGCCTTATAAAGGTACTGTTTCATGGCCTGGATATGAGGAGAATGCGCACGGAAGATGATATCATTTCTAGTCTTCCAAATTATATAGCATAGTGCACCAAAGGAGAACCGAGCAATCTCCTTGGAGAACCTGCTTCCTGAGAGAGTATTGATGGCCCAACGAATATTGTCCGTCCATGAAGAGTTATACCAAGGGAGATTGCACTTAGAAGCCCAAAACATGGCTAGAGAGTTGGGGGTACCACAGGCAAAAAATAAATGGTCAATCGAGTCAGGTTGAGTGTTACAAAAGGCGCATACCGCATTAGGAATCCTTCCAAAGGACCTAAGGTATACCTGGGTTGGAAGACGGTTTTTGACAATCAGCCAAAGGCAAAATTGGTGACGAGGGATAATGGCCTTGCTCCATACAAAGGATGCCCACTGCACCAAATGTGATTTCCTACGAATAGCAGCCCATGCCGATGCCACCGAAAATTTACCTGAAGGCTCATTCTTCCAGGTAAATAAGTCCAAGCCTTGGGATAAGGGGGGGATTATAATTTGCCAAGATAGAAGCTCTTCGCGAAGCTCTTGACCTAAGGGAGTGTATAGGTCTGCCACTTTTGCTTGCCTATTGAGATCCGATTGGTAGATGAAGGAATTCGAGAAGAAGGTAGAGAGCGGACCAATATCAAGCCACGGATCAAACCAAAGCGAAGTGGTCAATCCATCCCCTATCTTCCACTTGAAAAAGGGCAAGGATTCACCTCTAAGGGCAAGGATTTTCCTCCAAGCCCAAGAACATTTAGTAGGAGGGTTAGAAGTCCAGAAATCCTTGCTTTTGAGATAGATGGCATGGATCCATTTGCACCATAGGAACTCCTTGTCAGTAAAGAGATTCCATATGTGTTTCATCATGGCAGCTTTATTACTGTCCCGAATCCTGCGGATTCCTAAGCCTCCTTCCTATTTGGGAAGACAAACATCCTCCCATGACACTTTTGAACCTCCCGGTCCCATGACCGGCCCCTTCCATAGGAACTGTCTACAGATTTGTTCTATTCTGAGCACTACTGAAGACGGCAGCCAGAAGATGGATGCCCAATATGTATGGATTGCATGCAAGACAGAATTAACTAGTTGTAATCTGCCCGCAAAAGAGAGAAAGCGATGTGTTCATGATTGGACTCTAGCAGTTAAGAGACATACCAGGGTGTGGCAGTCCACTTTCTTCAGCCTCAAGGTAATGATGGGTACACCCAGATAGTGAACCGGAAATGAACCCAGTCTATAGCCCAAGACTTGTAGTATTTGGTCTTTGACCTCCAGTGAACCCCCGGAAATGAATACTTCACTTTTGCTGGCATTCGGAGTCAAGCCGCTCCAAGCAGAGAACATGTCAAGCCCTTCCTTCATGCATGAGATAGAGTCTACACTCGCTTTACTAAATAGAAAGACATCATCAGCAAAGAAGAGGTGAGATAGGCGAGATGCCCTACACCTCTAGTAGTAGCGGTATTCTGGACGCCGGGTATGGAAGTTTATAATCCCTGTGAATAACCCTTAACTATTTGTCGTCAGTAAGTATGCAATTTACTAACAAGATTTCAAGTTTTCCAACAACCTTACAGAATTACCATCACTAAAAATTGTTCCCGTTTTCCCCAAACGAAACATTATGCTCTGAATCAAATTGATATCAGTGAATTGCTTCAGAAGGACATGAGCGTGAAATGTTTGTGGCAGAAGGAGAGTTTTGATGTCCAAACTCATCCTTGAAATCTTTCTGCAGTACATGGATAAAAGAAGATCCTCGGTCTTGACTTTAAAGAGAAACAGATCCAACTTCAGTCACAATGAAGACATACATCGTCACTCACGGACAATTAAGCAGACCGACACAAAGCATCCATAGGATCACAAACCTCTGATGAAATAACTGAAAGAAAACCACAGAAAATGTGAAAATCTAAGTGTAGAAAAGCACAGCAGATGTGGAAACTCCTACAAAAGAAATTATCGAAGGGTGCCTGTTTCTCAATGGCACAGGTTTTCAGCACTCGAAGCACTTAATAGCAAGAGGTTTTTACACACAGTTCTATTCACATGAGCAATCCATTTGAACAGCGTCCTCATAGCCGGTTCTGATCCAAGCCGAAAGGTTTCAACCAAAAGCGTCTTCAGATATGACCAAGCAGCGGTTGATCTAGACTGTTTCCTCAGCTATTCTCTTCTTCTCGGCCTCCGCTACTTTTTTCTCTTGATCCCTGTACCCAGACTTCGCTTCTTCCGACTCGACCATCAAAATCTGCCAGTCCGAAATGAGCTTTTCTCTTCTGGACTTCACTTCCTCAACTTTTTTGTTGAGCTCTTCCTCCTCTTCGATCAAGTCACCCAACAACTGCTTATACAAGGTGTGAGTCTCATGATTCTTCTTCATTGTCACGAACATTTGATCCTTCAGCAACTTCTGCATCTCGAATTCGACATTGTCCCGCTCGAAAGTCAAAAAGTCGGACGTTAACTCGTCAAAGTTGGCACAAAAGGCCTTGACCGACTTTTGCTGGTCCTGTGATAACCCACTTTTGGCTATGCTTAGTGTTGACACTGGTTCAGCCAATCTAGCTTTTATGTTTAGCTTGAAGATATCGGAAAGGCACTCCTTCAAAGACAGCTTAGCCTTCTCTACTTCTTCCAAGGTGGGAGCCTCAGATGTAGAGAGAGCACCTTTTTGATTGCTCGCGTTCGACCCTCCTCTGGCTGGAGAACTCTCAGCAATGTTAATAATTTCCTCAAGGTTTGAGAAATATATGTTGAATGTATCTGTTGGTGTTGCCTGAGGAATATTTGCAGGAGGTTCAGCCAACCAAGTATTTTCAGCTGGGAGTTGGGGGGCCAAAATCTCAGCTGCAACCATCAAAGTGTTGTTCACTAAATACCCATTATGGCTGTCATGGACTTCGCTCAATAGAATGAAGGATGTGAAGCCCCAGAGACTCTCTCTTGCAGTGAAATTGTGCTCTGTCTCTGCATTTTGTTCAGATGGGAAGTGGGACTTCAGGAAAAAGGGGTAACAGGTTAAAAGATCACTCCATTAGTTTCAATGAATGCAAAGATTACTATGTTTGGGATCAGAAACATGGGACTCCAGAACCACAGGAGCGAAGTTAAAGCATGCTTCGAGAAGGCATTGCGACAAC
>MU090467.1:0-28263 GCA_014858505.1 Corymbia citriodora subsp. variegata | reverse complement strand
TGGAATATTTTTCATGGGCAATTTCTTCACATCGTACAGTAGCAACCATGACCTTAACACAGAGAGCACGATGCGTAAATAAACATTGTCATCCAGTTGCCTTTCAATTAATTAACTCTCACCTTGTGTGCAGGCAAGTCAAGGTCCTTATTCTCCTTAATGACCTTCCACATCTGCTGAGCACTAAAAGAAAAACCTGAAGCAGGAACTACTCCCCTTCGATCTCCTGCGAGCCCACCAGGAGCAATAGAATGAAAGAACCGCTGTCTAAGGATGGCCACCTTTTCGTCCAAGGAAATTCAATCATATGGCAAAAAATTAGTACACATTAAAAGATATAATCTATTTGGCAACCAATGTTTCAAATTCCAAAAAAGAGCAGAAGAAGATGAGATGGAAACATGACAAGTGTCAAAGTCTAATTGATTAAGAATGGGAACAGGAGTAATGAAAAACACCAAATGGAGATGATTAAACGATGATAAGCCCTCAAAAGAAGAAAAAGAAATAGCTGTCAATGATGAGTGGCATTTCCAAAGATATTTCCAAACTTAGGACCAAAATTTGGTCTTAAACAGTACTCAAGTACAGGATTTATGTGAAGGAAAGGGCACCCACTGCAGCTTGTCCAAATGCACCAACAAAGCCAACATAGAAATTGGGCAATTGTACTCTAGATTCAAACATGCTTCAATGTGGTGCAAGGTAATACCTGCTCTTTAAATTGCTCTTCCTTCTCTTCATAACTAGAAAGAGCTACAACCTCAACCTGGACAGCAGAAAAGAGTCATTTAGATGAATTCATTACAACAATTGGAGGCGAAAGCAAATTATTGAGAGGAACTCATACAAGCATTGAGCACCTACATTGAAAAATTCACTAAGAGGAGTTTCCTTGTGTGCTTGTGGCTTAGGAACATTGTCCCATATCTGCAGGAAAATACTAAATGAAACCAGGAACTATACAAAATCAATTTTCAATAGAAAATGCAACAACCCTTACCTTCTGCACATCTTCTCTCAAGACAGGTTCTAGATTTTCCAGAGGAGTCTGGATAAAAAGAAAAGGCAGAGAAAATAAAACAAATCAAATCAACTCAGATCGGTAAAACTTACCAGATGCAGCCAAAATGAGCAGATAAAGATCATCCCAATCCAAAATGAAAACATGATTAAGTATATAGGTACAAACCCTTGTTTTATCCCGTATGACAAACAACAGTGTTGTTTTCCGAGGACTAAACAATCGCATCATGACCTTCAAGAAGAGTCACAACTTTATCAATAACCCTTGGAACTAAACATTTAGCTTAACACAAGAAGACAAGTAATACCTGGAATACAGTTTTCAGAAGAGGCTTGTTGGCAGCTTGTTCACGGCCAATATCATGACACCACCTATGAAAAATAGGCTTAAAAGGGCATTACGAAAATACTAGAACAACAACCTCGTAAATAACATGACATAAGCCTCACATGTTAATGAGCACTATATCGGAGACAGCCAACGCGAAAAGAGCACTCTGCTTTTCAAAAGCAGTATCGTCCTGAAAAAAATGACAACAGTTAAGAAGGGGGAATGCTAATTGCTGACTAACCAAGTGAGTTTCAATGAGCATAAACTATCAGCAAAGACATACAAAAAGTAGAATAGAAAGTTAAGATAATACAGCAGCTACCCAATGCACAAATTAATGTTTCAAAATATGTAAAAAAAAAAGAATTTGCAATTACTTATAGATAGAAACAAGTAGCTGAACAAGGGACAAAATAAGCTATTATATCTTCATGTAAAATCCAGTAAATATACCTCTCCTCTTTCTCTTCCATCAGTTCCCTCCAAGTCCATAACCAGAGTACACGGTTCAATGCCAGCACCTTTTGCCAGCCATATACCTTTGGTGGTTTGGGACCTGGAAAATACCAAACTAATTTTAGAATTTCTGAATCCAAATCCTTCATTGGAGTGAGCTAAAAGTTGGTTTGTAGACGTACCTCCCTCTAAAAGCATCCATCTCCCTAAAGTTGGTGCCAAATAGGTGATTTAACAATGTACTCTTCCCTGTCAAATATCATACACAATGACAGAATAATTTTGGAACTCTTTAAAAGGCAAAAGAAAAGATAAATAAATGAAAACAAAAGCAGCAATTTTCACATGCTTCCCCAAAGGTAATGGTTTTGCTTTAAGATGAAGAATGGCAAACCAATGAATTAAACTGAATATGAGCAACTTGACATATCATATGATATATAAAAGAGAGCCAAGTACAGGGGAAAAATTCGTTCCATTCACAAACATTTCATAGCCCTTACCAAACTTGTGATATAATCAACATTTAGGAAGCAAAGTCCAGAGCAAGTTATTGGGAGTAAATACCCACCACTACTCTGAGGACCCATGATGGAGACAACAGCATATGAAAGGCCACATTCCCTCAATTTGACCTCCTTGATGAAATTTTCCAGTCCATCGACATTGAAAATTCCATCCCCATCAATAAGTTGGGTAGAACAAGATTCATTAGAATTATCTGACAAAACAGTTATCCAATTAGCAAGTCGAAAAGAGAATGACATGATAAAGCTATACAGTGTGCCTAGAGTAGACATGACAAAGCGATCAAGAATGAAGACCTCAGATCATACATACCACACTAGAATCTAATGGCAAGAATTACCCAAGAGGTTGATCTCATTCTTTCCACAAATTTTTCCAGAACATATTTCTCTTAATTAGTAATAAGTGAATTAATAATTGTCAATCTTTCGAAACATGCCTGTCAACAACAATCCAGAAATCCATCTTTGCAGTGCTTGGGACACGATTATATTGACATCCAGTCAGACTAACATCTTTAGAGGGATATGATTCATGTCATCAGCTACCCTTTGCAACACAGACAAAAGGGCTCCTCCCAAGATAACCAAAGCTCTCTCTTATACGGGTCTTTGAGAGCCGAAAGGATGCCTCAAACTTTTCGGCTCTTGCAACTACCTTCTCAGAGACCGAGCTAACTCGGCAACGAGCGATCCGAAATAGAGAGAGGGGGAAACAGTTACGCCGCGGGACAGCATCCGGATCAAAATCGAAGGTAAACACAAGCTGTTATACAATGGCCATTCGAAACCAGCAGATGCAATTAATTCGACATTACAGGCGCAGGCAAATTTAAGACCCAACAACAGTTACGAGAATACCTAATTAAACGCAAAACCAACGACAATTCCGAGATTTCCAGAAGCGATACAAGATGCTATTGCGATCAGAAGACACTTCAATCACGAGAAGAAAGCGTGCGAAGAGCGAGTTTAACAACTCAAACAAAGGGGATCGGAGGAGGCGTAGGGGATTCGAGCACAATACCCATTGGCGATGGATCGAGCAAGCGGCCGATCCGGCGATCGAATGCGGAAGCCTCGCGAAGATCCGGTCCGGCGAAGATGGCGACCGATCCGATCCGATCGATCGATCGAGGAAGAGCGAAAGCGAAGAAGGAGAAGCAGTGACAGGATCGCCGAGAAGGGGACGTCCGGCTTCAATGCTTGCAGAAAAGTGAGAGGACTCGGACTGATCCTTTTGATGGGAAGAATAATTCCTCCTCGTAATGAAAAAAAAAAGAAAAAAGAGAGAGAGAATATTTCCGTAATAAAGTAAGAAATTGTTTTTTTATATTTTTTGGTCGGAAGAAAAGGGGGCTGCATTGGAACTAAGAAATTTTAGCCCCTCGATAATTTTTCAAATATTTGACCAAAACAGGAAATTTTTTCAAAAAGAAAAAGATTTACTAGTTAAAGAGACCAGAACAGGAAATTTTTTCAAAGAAAAAGATTTACTAGTTAAAGAGACCGTGACAGGAAGTTTTTTCTTTTAGAAAAAAAGAGTTACTAGTTAAAGAGTGCTCAAATTCACGGTTAAGTGACCAAACAATAATCACCTGATTTTTCTCATCATATTATCACGGTTATTTTCAAGATTGTTCTTTTTCTTAATTAAAATCACAAATATTCCGTATTTAATTCTTGTGAAATCTCAAAATCATTAGGCGAGTAATTTTGCTTAGGAGAATTTTTCAATTAACATTAGTGTTTAGGAAGTCGGCTTATGATATATATCTGAGAGTAATTTTGTCACGTTGGCTTTGTTTGCACAATTCAATATCATTTACTGTCGAATAGCTTAATTAATATCAAAATCACATGGATAGAATATCAAGGTGCAGACTCCTTCAAAACTTTGTCATAATTTACCAAAATTGAAATTAGTGCTTTGTTTTTTGAAATTTGGTGGGGTAGTGTATTTTAGAAAGCTTCAAAATACGTGCACACTTAAAATTTAGTGTGGAAAATTACTTATGAGAAAAAATGAGTGGCAAGTGAAATTACATGACCGCCATGCAAATATTTGCAAAGTGAAATTAAAGTTGTTATTGATAAAAGCTAAAAATATGACAAGATATATCATAATTTCTAGGGGTAAAAAATTATTCTCAGTCCAGCCCAAAAACAAGATGGTCCTGGATAATCTCATCGAAATTGATTTGATTCCCAATTCCAAATTTTCGAAATAGATTGACTAAATTAAATTAAAGGAATTAACTAGATCGAATCATCGATAAGTTCATAGTATATTATTTTTCATTTTGTTATATTGTTATTCAGCTTGGGCAAAATGTACAAATTATTAAATGTTTTCTTGTAATTAGTAATTTCCAAAGTAACTATCAATACAGTTTGGAATTTTGGAGAATAAAAAAGAATAAATAGCTGATTAGAGGTAAGCTCATCCTGGAGCATGTGCATCCTCAGTCTCGTCGGAGTGAGTGGCTTCCACGTGAGCATTTTGGTAACTTGTGCCGTGGATTTGACGCATGTGACTCCTGTCTTTTGTCTTCCCATTGATTTCACAAGTTTTCGTACCGATTGTTAAAGATTCAGGGCTTAATCTCACAATTATATTAGATAATCACACCCTGTTTCGACTGACTTTTAATTTCTTTTGCTTGTCCCATAATTTTCGCCACTTGATTATTATTATTTCTTTACAACTCTCGAGGTCTACATAACATTCATTCAACGACACGAAAATGTAAATAATATTTTGAATTCTGATCAAGAGGAAGTAAGTAAGCTCATTTTCTAATGTATAATATTGTTTTTAAAATTTTAATTTATTTAATATAATCCTTGAAATTTGGTTCAATATATATATTGTTTCTAAACTTTTAATTTGTTAAATGTAATACATTAACTTTGGCAAAATATTCAATGTGGTTCCTAAATTTTATTACATTGATTGAATAAATTAGAAGTTTAGTGATGACATGCATATTTAGTCAAAATTCAAGAATTATATCATATAAATTAAAAATTTTAGTGTCAATATTATATATTAAATTAATGTTCGAGAACTGTATGCGCTAAAATAAACAAAACACTTGAATAATCATCAACCATCCCCAGGTCAACTCAACTTTACCATAATTTTCTCTTTCCTCGCTCAAGTGAACGGGGGAAAGCATTAGCAAGTCAAGTTGGGATGGCTTGAATGATTTTTTCATCGGATGGGTGACAAATCGAGTCGCCAAGCGCATGCGCATGTCCCCAAAATTCCTCCTTAAAAAAAATCCACGATTAATATAATAGGCATGCATTATCAATTTTCTTATAAGTAATTTCCTGATTTATATTTTCTATTTGGACATGTTCGAAAATAGCCACGAATTTCCGAATAACTTAATTACAATTTCGAGCATTTACTAGTCGGTTGATTAAGTCTTTGATATTTAGTCACGGGACGTTTTCAATTTAGTCCTGAATTTATCTTTAAGCATAATTTAATTATGAAAAGTCGCACTTGACTTGCCATATTAAATTCGAGAACTAAAAAATGAGAATTAATATTACTAAAATAAAACCGATGGATCCGACCCGCCCGATGTGCAGAGTTGTCATTGCGCTACCCCCGTCCCACCTTTTTATCTAGCTGCTCACCGCCGACTCCCATCCGGTGGGCCCATCTCAGCCGTCCATCTACTTTCTTTCCTTTTGAAATGATGCAAAGAGGACGGTGGTGATGCGCTCCCGGGCATAGAGCGCGAGATCTCACTCTCCCTTTCCAGCGCGTGGGACCAACGGCTCGATCCTCACCGTCCACGTTGCATCTCCATCGTGGTGCCTTTTGATTTCAAAGTGGATCCCACGCGTGTGCTCTTACCTACTTTTACACATTTTCTTTATCTCTTTTTTCCTTTTTAATTTAAATCCTCGCTGCCCATTTAATAACAAAAAGAAGTCCAGACATTCGGAATGAACATCCTTGTCGGCGATTTAATTCCTCGTCCCAAAAGTCGGCGATATATGATTGCTTTACCGTCAATAAATGAAAAATTGAGAGCTACATAGACTAAAAAAATAGAGGAAGAAAGTGTATGGATTAGCGTACGCTACCATATTAAGTCAATTAACCTAATTATTGTATAGAATAAATAAATTGGGATAATATTTAATACTTGTTACACTTGAATTTAAGCTAGATAGATCTGTCACATGAGGTCCGTCGTGGACTAAGGGTGCGTTTGGGTAAGGAGTTTTGAGTCCAATGCAAATGCTGAAAGCCCAAAGTTACTTGGGGAAATGCAATTGTGTTTGGTAAAAAGAGTTGAACGTGCGTTTGGTAAAAAAAGCTTTTGCAATGAGCTTTAAGGGGTATATATATATATATATTATTTTTTTTTGGAAAATTGGACTAAGCCCTTTATCGGTCCAGCAAAGGGCTATTGCCGCTGGTGAGCCAAATCTGGCGCCGGCGGCCGTCGGTCGAGGTCGCCCGAGGTCGGTCTTTGAGCTTTTAGCATTTTGAATGTCATTTGAAAGCTGAAAGCCACTTCAAAAATTGAATCAAACGGTTCAGCATTTTCCCAAGGGGCTTTCAAGCCTAAAACGGTTATAGTCATTTAGGGTCTGTTTTGCGTAGCTTTACTAATGGGCTTTGGGCCTACAAAAATATTTGGGCTTAAAATTCGTGTGTTTGGTTAAAGGTTTTGAAAGCCCATCTATGAACCGCACTGCATCAGCATTCTGGCTTTCCTTGGCACATTGAACGGTAAGTCAATAAATTAGGCGTGAATCACCTAGGGTTGCGCGAACTCCGAGTCGACTCACCCGGGTTCGCACGAGCTCAGCAACTATTGTCACTGAAGCTTCTAGCTTCGCTTGCCACTGTCACAAATTTTTTTTTTTTTAACATAAAGTCATTTGCGTAAACACTATTTGCAATCATTAAAATCCTTTAACTTATATGTGCATAGTGTTTACAAAAAGCTATGTGCATTTCATTAAAAACCCTTTGATCTTAAGTCCTTTGCATTTGTGTAATGCGTGAAGCTCTCCCAAACACTCGCTCTCCCAAACACTCCTTAGCCATAAATGAGTTTGGAAGGCTTTTCAGACGTAATTTAAACGTTGAATACCCAGTGGAAATCGTTCATGAGTCCGGCCTTCTTCCTAATTATTTTGTTGAATGTCAATTCCTTTGAAGTCTCTCGTTTTGATTATAGTTGGTTTGCATTGGTTTTCTTAGTGGAACTTTCGGTTGTCTATTTCCCAGGTTGAGAAAGCTCATCATGCCGATCTTCATCATGTTGATTGGAATCCTCATGATGTAAACCTGATTCTGACCGGGTACTGGAATTATGCAGAACTCTTGCAATTATTCATTGGCGAATTGTTTCTGGAGAAGCTTTCATATCCGTTTGACCTTTTGAGGGCCACAATGCTGCTCTGCTCTGTGTACAGGTTCTGCTGCTGTCTTCCATAACCACTAGCGCAGAAAAGTCACTTCAAACATCATTGGTTTCTCAATTTTGGAACAGGATCTCCTAGCCTTTCTTCTCAAGTTTAGAGAAAAATCATCATGACTTGGACTAATTTATCTGTTTCCAGAGGTCTCCAGACAAGTCATCTGTCTTAGGAAGTTCTAGGAATGGCATTTTAAATATCCGGGACCCTGAAAAGGTGTCAAGTAGTTGAGTATTCTGAATGACAGTGCATCTCCCTTTGTCTCCTTGTAATATTTTTTGTTTTATAGGAGTATTATGGTAACGGAATGTAGAATGATAGTTCTGGTTTCCTTTTCTGCCATCAATGCGGTAGCTCTCTACAGTTGATTCTGTCTACAATTTACTTTATATATTTTCTAACTTCTAGGTTGTAACTGAGAGGCACCTCTTGATGCTATTCACTTTACTTCACCTGGTCCTTTCGATTATTCTCCAGACAACAAATTTAGTGAGAACTTTTCTTAGCAGTTGTTGGCCTGCTGCTTTAAGTACTTCTTGATTGAGATAAGATAGTTTACAGGGAAGATGTACTGGATAGGACGCAACGGTAAAAAAGAGATCTAGTGTCTTCATGACACAGCAAAACCTTCATGCTGAAGTTATATGCTGTTTTTATAAATTGATGTTATCAGCAATACTTCCTGCATATTTCTTGTGCTATCTGTCGATGGATCTTTTGTCGTTTTCCAGATTGGTAAAAAGCTAGAGACCAAGGGTTCAAAAGTGCCCAAGTCCGACAAACATGTTCTCCAGCATTGCATCAGGCCATGGCCGAGAGGCACGTTTCGGTTGCTTCATTAGATTATGAAGAGATAGTGCATCTGTTTTGTTTGCGGATATTCGGACTGCAGAAATTAGATCAGTTGGTTGATAAGCTTTTTGATACAGTAGGTGCAAACCTTCTGTGGTAGAATTGGGCCTAGTTGCTTTCATGTGGCCGACCCGGACAATTAGATTCAACCCGTGACACGCACCTAGTCTCTCTCACTCTCGCTTAAATTCAGAGAGCTAGAACCAAGGTGTCGGATGCATGGATACTGATCATTTTGGCCTTTAATCCTGAGAAGTTCAGTACTTAAGTGCGATGTGCCGCAGCTGAGGATGATTTTGGATGGTGCTCTCTTGGAGATAAGGATTTGCCTAGATTCCATAAGTATGGATTGGAATCTTTTAGTTGGTATTTTCCGAAGTTACACATTAATCTGACTCCTTAGGGCTCAAGTAATGAAACGGGCATTTCTTCCCTGACATCAAATGAAGAAACATTGTAAAGGCAAGAGAGAGGACAAAGCACCGATGATAAAAAAGGAAAAGGTCAACACCCGTCAACCGAATCCAGTAACAGCAAGATGTGACACGAACTTTTGGAATATCTGTGAAGTAGATGTACTAGTCTTTTGAACTTTAAAGCACTAAAGAGCAAGCCTTACAATGTCAATTATATCCATGACAAATCACATGACATCACGAACGGCTGAATGGCCTTCAGCTTTTACCACAAAACACTGATAGTAGAGATAGAGCCATCAAGGCTTTGTCCATCTGCACACATCTTTAGGTCCCCATGGTAGAATTTTGAATCAAGAATGTGACACTATCCTAGGAATGAGCTGTCGATATGGGTCAAAGCAATAATCCAACTTTATATATGCTCCTCTTTCTCCCTCTGCAGATCACGAAGCAGCAGCACCACCCTCACTCTAAAGCTCGAAGCCTCTCTCTTCCCCTCTAATGTTGCAGCCCCCTTCCGCCGAACCAAAAAAAAGAAAGTGTCAAGCAAAAGCAACAAAGATAAATATATGGGACATCAAAGCAAATTTCATAAGTAAAATACCTAAGAAGTGTCCTAATTCCATCAAACCCCAAAACAGCCAACGCAACCCACCACCAAGTTTGCAACTGGTTATCCCACCTGTACGCTTCCTGAAAGAAGAGAGCAAATAATCAAATAGCTCCAGTAGCGAAAGAACTTTATAGATGTTAGTCTATGATGGTAAGTTGACCACATGGCATGGAAGTGAGATCAATACACTACTTACTCGAAATAAGCAAGTACATCTTTCTTTCGTGGAATTGATAGCAGTTCTTATATCGATAGTCTCAAACTCAAGTAGCAAGCAAATATCCTCCTAGTGGTGCTTAGAATTGATCTTAATAATCCATTCAAATAGAAAAACCTAGTGCAATGGATTCAATAGAGCCTTTTTTTTCTTTTTCTTTTCTTTTCTATACTCTTTTCTTTAGTGTTAGTGTGCGCGTGTTGGGGGATGGGGATGCTGACATGGCTTTTAATGACAATAATGAAGTTACCCAACTAAACAATCTTTTAGAGATATAGGTATCACACCTGAGCAGAAACTGCTTGAGTGACGGTGCACTCGGTCTCCGCCTCATATTGCCTCCACAATGATTTGCACTGAATAGGTGTGATCAGCGTTTTTTATGAAGGAATCTGCAATCAAACAGTGAATAAGTGCTTTCAGCAAATGAAAGGCTCTTATTTCTACATTAACTTCAGACAGCTGCAGCATCAATGAGTAATCTGAGATCTGCACTAATGAATCAGCATATTAAAGGCAAAACTCACCTCTTCCCATGTGCTGGAAGCCATTGTAATGCTCCTGTCGGTGGTAGTAGGCTTGGTGTCTAGCAAAGACAGAGACAAAGTTTTTTTGATGTTGTCTTTCTCATCATCCAAACGCACTGCCGCCAATACAGACAGTAACTTTAATGACTGCAAGCGTCATTGAATCATTTCAGTAAAAGATCCACAAGGAAGCAACATGAGAAAAATGTAGAAGATATGCCACTTATAAATTCTGCATACTGCGGAACGAGCAATTTTTGTGATTGCTCGAATATCTTCCTTCCTTGTCCAAACTCTTGGCATAGAGTCAGCGTCATGGTAGAACAATGTTGTAAAGCTGGATAGAAAATGAAGCACATAAGGATATCATGAGGTATTGAATCTAACAAATGAGTAAATCACAAACTTACAGTATGCCTACCGGTCCATCATGCGTGAGAGGACTCCTCCAGCTTCTTCCCTTGCTTTTGCCTCAACCACGCCCCTTGCATAGTCTTTTATACCTGCAAGCATTTTTTCTTTGCTCTGTTCATCCAGGTCGAAACCAGAAAGGGCACTAGAGAACCCAGTGACTGCTGATTCGGTCTCACACAAAAGGAGTTTCCTGATAGCCGACCAGGTAGCTCCATCCAAAAGGGCTTCCCCTGATCCAGACAATGCTTTATTCAGTTTTGCCTGTAAAAACATAATATAATTTGTGCAGATCCCATCAACCACCATTAAGTGAAAGGGGGAAAAACCCTCCATCTTTAAAAAGAGAAGCTCGAGAGCAGATGATATATCTCTGTTCATTATGCTACCTCATATGCTTTTGTAAGCTCAGACAGCTTGGCAGCATGGACTGAAGCAACATCAGCATCAATGTCACGCCACAGCTTCTCCCGTGCTCTAGATGTATCCCATTTGGCTTTCAATTACGGCATCTGTTCAATGTGTGATACAAAACTTATCCATATAGTCGGTGGTAAAATTTCTCTAATAACAGGTCAAAAGTAAGTAAATCATGGCATGAACCTCCAGTATCAGACACAAACCCTCATTTCTGATGGACACTAGTGAAAAAACCAATAGGCCACTAAGGAAGTGCAAGTGCATGTACAAAAGGAGTCAAAGAACAAAATCGCGCTTAGTTACAAGACAGAGCACAACTTCAAACCTTCATTCTTTGCTTACTTTTTCAGACCATTAACTTTACAACATTAAACTAAAAGAAGACATTACAAGTTGACGTACCTGAGCATCCTTTGTCAAATAGAGCGATATAAAACTGAGTGCAGTCATGAGCAGCCAGAGAAAACCATTCCCCTCCAAAGCCTTATCAAATGCTTCCTTGAATTTATCTAGAGTTTCGCACCCAGTATGTTCAAGAACAGATTGGAAAGCTGGCTGTACAAGCTGAAAATTCCCAGGAACATGATAAGCAACATATGATAAGATATCCTCAAAAGAACGGTCTATATGTGTAAATTAACTTCAAACGAAATCATCATGACTGAAATAAAAGTGTGTCAAGAAGGGAAAATATTTCCACTTTCCAAGCAGCTTGAAGTGGTAGTCATACACCAGAACCCAAAAAATGATAAATTTTAAACAAAAAAAAAGTTCTATAACTTCTTACTTGAAGTAACTTTTCTTCAAGTTGCTTCTGCTTCGAAGATCTAACACTCTCCTCAAAATATACGGCCTCAAGTTCATACCTAATAAGGAGCACAAGAAACTTCATATATAAAATGTACTTATAGTGAGACAAATTTCTAACCATGACAGAACATAATCTTCCCCAAAAATAAAACAAAGAAAAATAGCCGGGTCCATAGCTAAGGCCAAATTAAGCAAAGCCATCAGCTAGGCAACTGCTAAATTGTAAATAGTCATTACTCTCCTACAATCAAGGAAAATAGATGAAAAGATATCGCTGGAAGGCAACCATTGTACAACCAGTTGATATAATACTCAAATTGTGAGTGAAGGGGGCCATTTTCAAATTGGAACGATCACTTCAACAGAACAGCTATATCTCATCTACACGGGCTAGACCTCAACACATATACCATCTACTATATCATCTACTCAGGCTAGACCTCAACAACCACATAATAGATATATCATGATGGTGAACTCATACGACCTAAATTTAAACAATATAAACTTCATAAAAGCCGAGGTTTCTTTGTGTTTGCTCTTTAAAAATGCGCTTGTTCCAAAAAAAGAAAGTGCTCCTTCTGCCCCCACTTCACGCAAGCTAGGACAAACTTAAAGAAACAACATTCTTAGAAATAAGTACATGAAGCCAATTGTGCTACTTAACCTTAATGTACTTGCATTATTTAATGAACATAAAATCCAGTCGCTGCACCACCATCTGTAATTCATCAGACAAAATTACTTATCTTACCCAGATAAACAAGCCTGAAGAATTGAACTGAGTTTCTTTCCAAAACCAGGAACTGATCCCAACTGTGCAGCCTCTTCAATCAAACACCAATCCTAACATGTTCAGAAGAGTTTGCCCAAGCTCAATATGTGTAAGATTAAATGCATCTGCTTGCATTCAGAATAATGAAACAGACAAGTGTCACGGTCCGTGAATCCTCCCGTACTCGTGACACTTGTGAGTGGCGCTTGGGGTTATCTGGTGAAGAGTGAGAGGCAGAAAGGTAGAACACAACTGGTCCATGGGAGTGGCGTCAGGACGGTTGGTGCTAGGAGTTCTAGGATAGAAGGATTATATTACTTAGGAGCTCTGAAGACGGGGTAGGCCTCCCGCGCACAAACTGGTCGGGAGCTGATGCCGCTCTCCTGACGAGGCCATGGCAGGCCGAAACCAGTTGTCGTCCCTAAAGAGAACTGCTGCCTTACTCGATGGACTAGACGCCCGAGCGAAGCTGGGCATGGTAGGGTCTCGCACGAAGAATCATTCACCGTATCATTCGTGGAACAACTAAAGAAAGGGCTGGCCTGGCGAATTCCGCTCGCTAGGCGCCCGCGGGTCGTTTCCGAGGCCAAGGAAACTCTCGGCCCGTGACAAGTGGTATCAGAGCAGGAATCCCTCCAGTAAGCGAGTGAGCAAGTCGGAGAATCGGACTCCTCGCTCATGTGCGGGTCAAGCAGATAAGTCCTGGTGGATGGGTGCTAGGACGAGTCGGCTTCTCGTCGAGCGGAATGCGAGTTAGAGAAGAACCGAACCCTTGCTGAATGGGGATAACGTTCCTGGATCGATCGGTGAATTTGAAGAAGAGGTCTACTATCACGTTTTCAACAAGAAAAGAACCTCCATTGGTCTGCTGGGGTCAAGATGCTGATTAGGCTGGGAATGGTGCTGCCAAAAAGATGCGGTTGGCGAAAAATGCCACACTTGCCGGAAAGCGCAGGTGACCGAAAGGCCGAGCGGTTGAGATCAAAAGAGGCCACCAATGGAGCAAAACCTGCTTTGTTGGGCGAGCGTGACCGTTCGATGTGAATTCCCAAAAGTGGCACATCAATGGTTAATTTACGCAAGGAAGCGGCAGAGTAGAGATCGCAACGAGGACGTTGCGAATTGAGTGGGGGAGAATGTCACGGTCCGTGAATCCTCCCGTACTCGTGACACTTGTGAGTGGCGCTTGGGGTTATCTGGTGAAGAGTGAGAGGCAGAAAGGTAGAACACAACTGGTCCATGGGAGTGGCGTCAGGACGGTTGGTGCTAGGAGTTCTAGGATAGAAGGATTATATTACTTAGGAGCTCTGAAGACGGGGTAGGCCTCCCGCGCACAAACTGGTCGGGAGCTGATGCCGCTCTCCTGACGAGGCCATGGCAGGCCGAAACTAGTTGTCGTCCCTAAAGAGAACTGCTGCCTTACTCGATGGACTGGACGCCCAGCGAAGCTGGGCGTGGTAGGGTCTCGCACGAAGAATCATTCACCGTATCGTTCGTGGAACAGCTAGAGAAAGGGCTGGCCTGGCGAATTCCGCTCGCTAGGCGCCCGCGGGTCGTTTTCGAGGCCAAGGAAACTCTCGGCCCGTGACACAAGCAAGTTAGTCCAGCAACAAGCAGATTGATACCTCATTTTCAGTATGGAATATTTTTGGTAGGCAATTTCTTCACATCGTACGGTAGCAACCATGACCTTGACACGAATAGCATGATGTATACATTAGCATTCTCCTTATCAACAATATATCCAGTGGCCTTTCAATTAATTAAATCTCACCTTGTGTGCAGGCAAGTGAAGGTCCTCATTCTCCTTAATAACCTTCCACATCTGCTGAGCACTAGAAGAAAATCCTGAAGCGAGAACTACTCCCCTTTGATCTCCTGCAAGCCCACGAGGTGCAATAGAATGGAAGAACTGTTGTCTAAGGCTGGTCACTTGTTTGTCCAAATAAATTCAACCATATGACAAAAAATTAGCACAGATTAAAATGTATAATCTATTTGGCAAAAAATGCTCCAAATTCCACAAAAGAGCACAAGAAGATGATGGAAATATAACACCTCTTAAAAGGCAATTGATTAAGAATGGGACAGTAGAGTGGTAAAAATCACAAAACTCGATAAGGATGATTGAGCAATGACAAGCCCAAAAAAAATAAAGAAATAGCTGTTGATGATGAGTGGCATTTCCACATATATTTATAAAGTTATGCATATGAGAACCGAATTTTTGTCTTAAATAGTACTCAAAGTACATGATTTATATGAAGGGCACTCACTGCAGCATTTGAAAATCTTGTCCAAGCATGACAGCAAAGCCTACATAAAAATTGGGCAATTGCATTCAAGATCCATAAATACTTCCATGTGGTGCAAGGAAAGTATATCCCCTCTTTAAATTGCTTTTTCCAGTATACATAACTAAAAAGAACAACAAACTCAACGTGGATAGCAGAAGAGAGTCACTAGGATAAACTTCATTTCGACAATTAGAGGGGAAAGCAAATCATTGATGGGAACTCATACAAGTATTGAAACACCTATGTTAAAAAAATCACTAAGAGGAGTTTCCTTTGTGCTTGTGGCTTAGGAACCTTGTCCCATATATGCAGGAAAATACTACCTCTTACACAACTTCTCTCAAGAGAGATTCTAGATATTTCAGAGGGATTTGGATAAAAAGAAAATCAACTCAGATCGGTAAAACTTACCAGATGCAACCAAAACAACTAGATAAAAAAATATCACAATCAAAAATGGAAAATTAATTAAGTATAGGTATTTACCATTTGTTTATCCCGTATGACGAGCAACAAAATAGTTTTCCGAGAGCTAAACAATCTAATAATGACATTCCAAAAAAGTCAAAACTTTTTCATCAACTTTTAAAACTAAACATTTAGCATATCTTGATACAAAAAGACAAGATATACCTGAAATACAGTTTTCAGAAGAGGCATGTTGGCAGCTTGTTCATAGCCGATATTATGACTTAATTTTATTTAAGAATTTAATATTTTACATTCTATCTATCAAAATAGAGAGTATACAACTTGTATTTCTTTTATTTTTTCTGTTAATATTTTTAAAAATGATTTTCTTTCTATTCAGTATAAATAAATAAGATGTTGTCGATGATATCGTATTGAAATTATGCACCAATATATAGCGCCAGGCTAGCTACAATTAGATCCATTACTTGGAGTCATATTATACGGACAATATCTTTAGTCAAGCATATCTACGGTACATGCACGCACTCTTCCATTGCGGAACCATAGTTCATCGACATGTTTCACCACATTTCAAAGATATTGGATCTCGAACTTTCCGTTGAAAAAATAATCGAATTAATTAGGCAATGGATAGAAAAGTTATCAATTGTATAACAAATATAGCGTGTAATCTATTAGAAACACTAACCAGATAGTTAATATCCACAAAAGAGTACAAGAAGATGATGGAAACATGACACGTCTTAAATGACAATTGATTAAGAATAGGGATAGGAGAGTGGTGAAAATCACCAAACTTGATAAGGATGATCGAGTAATGACAAGCTCAAAAAAAATAAGAAATAGTTGTTGATGATAAGTGGCATTTCCACAGATATTTCAAAAGTTATGCATATAAAGACCGAATTTTTATCTTAAACAGTACTCAAGTACATGATTTATACGAAGGGCACATATTGCAGCATTTGAAAATTTTGTCTAAACATGAGAGCAAAGCCGACAAAAAAATTGAACAATTGCATTCAATATCCATAAATGCTTCCATATGATGCAAAGAAGGTATACCTCTCTTTAAATTGCTTTTCCCGGTATATATAACTAGAAAGAGCAACAAACTCAACCTGGACAGCATATGATGAACTTCATTTCGACAATTAGAGGTGAAAGAAAATAATTGATAGGAACTCATACAAGTATCGAAACACCTATTCGTTAAAAAATATCACTGAGAGGAGTTTTCTTGTGTACTTGTGGCTTAGGAACCTTGTCCCATATCTGCAAGAAAATAATAAATGAAACAAGAATAACTTTATAAAGTCGATTTTCCAAAGGAAAAGCAACAACCCTCACCTTTTGCACAATTTCTCTTAAGAGAGATTCTAAATATTTCAGAGGGGTCTAAATAAAAAGAAAATTAACTCAAATTGGTAAAACTTACCAGATACAACCAAAACAACTAAATAAAAACCATCACAATAAAAAATGGAAAATTAATTAAGTGTAGGTACTAACCCTTTGTTTATCTCGTATGACGAGCAACGAAATAGTTTTCCGAGAGCTAAACAATCTCATAATAACCTTCAAGAAAGTCAAAATTTTGTCATCAACTCTTAAAACTAAACATTTAGCATATCTTGATGCAAGAAGACAAGATATACCTGAAATACAGTTTTCAAAAGAGGCATGTTGGCAGCTTATTCACGGTCGATATTGTGACTTAATTTTATTTAAAATTTTAATATTTTCCATTTTATCTATCAAAATAGAGAGTTTACAACTTGTATTTCTTTTATTTTTCCTATTAATATTTTTGAAAATGACTTTCTTTCTATTCAGTATAAATAAATAAGATGTTGTCGATGATGTTGTATTGAAATTACGCACCAATATATGGTGCTAGGCTAGTTATAATTAGACCTATTACTTAGAGTCATATTATACATATAGTACCTTTAGTCAAGCATATCTATGGCACAAGCACGCACTCTTCTATCACAGAATCATAATTCCTTGACATGTTTTATCACATTTTAAAGAGATTGGATATCGAATTTTCCGTTGAAAAAATAATTGAGTTAATTAGATAATGAATGAAAAAGTTATCAATTGTATAATAAATATAGTGTGCAATATGTTAGAAATACTAACTAGATAGTTAATATCCACAAAAGAGTACAAGAAGATGATGGAAACATAACACGTTTTAAATGACAATTGATTAAGAATGGGGATAGGAGAGTGGTGAAAATCATCAAACTTGATAAGAATGATCGAGCAATGACAAGCCTAAAAAAATAAGAAATAGCTGTTGATGATGAGTGACATTTCCACAGATATTTCAAAAATTATGCATATGAGAACTAGATTTTTGTCTTAAACTGTACTTAAGTACAGGATTTATATGAAGGGCATCTACTACAGTATTTAAAAATTTTGTCCAAACATGACAACAAAGTCGAAATAAAAATTGGGCAATTGCACTCAAGATCCATAAATGCTTCCATGTAGTGCAAGGAAGGTATACCCCTCTATAAATTGCTCTTCCCGGTATACATAACTAGAAAAAGCAACAAACTCAACCTGGACAGTAGAAGAGAGTTATTAGGATAAACTTCATTTCGACAATTAAAGGTGAAAGCAAATCATTGATAGGAACTTATACAAGTATCGAACCACCTACGTTAAAAAAATCACTGAGAGGAGTTTCCTTGTGCCTTAGGAAGCTTGTCCCATATCTACAGGAAAATACTAAATGAAACAGGAACTTAACAAAGTCAATTTTCCAAAGGAAATGCAACAACCCTCACCTCTTGCACAGTTTCTCTCAAGAGATATTCTAGATATTTCAGAGGGGTCTGGACAAAAAGAAAATCAACTCAGATCGGTAAAACTTACCGGATGCAACCAAAATAACCAAATAAAAACCATCACAATAAAAAATGAAAAATTGATTAAGTATAAGTACTAACCCTTTGTTTATCTAGTATGATAAGCAAAACTTTGTCATCAACTCTTAGAACTAAACATTTAGCTTATCTTGATGCAAGAAGACAAGATATACCTGGAATACAATTTTCAGAAGAGGCATGTTGGCAGCTTGTTTATGGCCGATATCATGACATAATTTTATTTAAGAATTTAATATTTTCCATTCTATCTATCAAAATAGAGAGTCTACAACTTGTATTTTTTTTATTTTTCCTGTTAATATTTTTGAAAATGACTTTATTTCTATTCAATATAAATAAATAAGATGTTGTTGATGATGTCGTATTGAGATTACGCACTAATATATAACGCCATGCTAGCTACGATTAGACCCATTATTTGGAGTCGTATTATACGGGCAGTGCCTTTAGTCAAGCACATCTACGGCACAAGCACGCACTCTTCTATCACGGAACCATATTTCCTTGACATGTTTCACCACATTTCAAAGAGATTGGATCTCGAGGTTTCCATTAAAAAAATAATCGAGTTAATTAGATAATGGATGAAAAAGTTATCAATTGTATAACAAATATAGCGTGCAATCTGTTAAAAATACTAATCAGATAGTTAATATCCATAAAAGAGCATAAGAAGATGATGGAAACATAACACGTCTTAAACCACAATTGATTAAGAATGAGAACATGAGAGTGTTGAAAATCATCAAACTTGATAAGAATGATTGAACTATGATAAGCCAAAAAAAAAAAGAGAGTAAGAAATAATTGTTGATGATAAGTGGCATTTTCACAGATATTTCAAAAGTTATACATATGATAATCGAATTTTTGTCTTAAACAGTACTCAAGTACGGGATTTATACGAAGGGCACCCACTGCAGCATTTGAAAATCTTGTCCAAATATGACAGCAAAGCCGATATAAAAATTGAGCAATTGCACTCAAGATCCATAAATGCTTTCATGTGGTGCAAGGAAGGTATACCCTCTCTTTAAATTACTCTTCCCGAGCAACAAACTCAACCTAGACAGCAGAAGAGAGTCATTAGGATGAACTTCATTTCGACAATTAGAGGTAAAAGCAAATCATTGATAGGAACTCATACAAGTATTGAAGCACCTACGTTAAAAAATTCACTGAGAGGAGTTTCCTTGTGTGCTTGTGGCTTAGGAACCTTGTCTTATATCTGCAGGAAAATACTAAATGAAATTACTCATTAATATATGAGGCCAGGCTAGCTACAATTAGACTCATTACTTGGAGTCATATTATACGGGTAGTGCCTTTAGTCAAGCACATCTACGGCACAAACACGCACTCTTCTATCACGGAACCATAGTTCCTTAACATGTTTCACCATATTTCAAAGAGATTGGATCTGGAGGTTTCCGTTGAAAAAATAATCGAGTTAATTAGATAATAGATGGAAAAGTTATCAATTGTATAACAAATATAGCGTGCAATCTGTTAGAAACACTAACCAGATAGTTAATATCCATAAAATAGCACAATAAAATGATGGAAACATAACACGTCTTAAACAACAATTGATTAAAAATGGGGACAAGAGATTGTTTAAAATCACCAAACTTGATAAGGATGATTGAGCAATGATAAGCCCAAAAAAAAAAGTAAGAAATAGTTGTTGATGATGAGTAGCATTTCCACAGATATTTCAAAAGTTATATGTATGAGGATCGAATTTTTGTCTTAAACAGTATTGAAGTATAGGATTTATACGAAGGGCACCCATGCAGCATTTGAAAATCTTGTCCAAACATGACAACAAAGCCGACATAAAAATTAGGCAATTGCACTCAAGATCCATAAATGCTTCCATGTGGTGCAAGGAAGGTATACCCCCTCTTTAAATTGCTCTTCCCGGTATACATAACTAGAAAGAGCAACAAACTCAACCTGGACAACAGAAGAGAGTCATTAGGATGAATTTCATTTTGATAATTAGAGGTGAAAGTAAATCATTGATAGGAACTCATACAAGTATCGAAGCACCTACGTTAAAAAAATCACTGAGAGGAGTTTCCTTGTGTGCTTGTGGCTTAGGAACCTTGTCTTATATCTGTAGGAAAATACTAAATGAAATTACGCACTAATATATGACGCCAGGCTAGTTACGATTAGACCCATTACTTGGAGTCATATTATACGGGCAGTGCCTTTAGTCAAGCACATCTACGGCACAAGCACGCACTCTTCTATCACGGAACCATAGTTCCCTGATATGTTTCACCACATTTCAAACAGATTAGATCTTGAGGTTTCCGTTGAAAAAATAATCGAGTTAATTAGATAATTGATGGAAAAGTTATCTATTGTATAACAAATATAGCGTGCAATCTGTTAGAAACACTAACCAGATAGTTAATATCCATGAAAGAGCACAAGAAGATGATGGAAACATAATCACCAAACTTGATAAGGATGATTGAGCAATGATAAGCCAAAAAAAAGAGAAAAGAATTAGCTGTTGATGATGAGTGGCATTTCCACATATATTTCAAAAGTTATGCATATGAGAACCAAATTTTTGTCTTAAACAGTACTCAAGTACAGGATTTATACGAAGGGCACCCACTGCAGCATTTGAAAATTTTGTCCAAACATGATAACAAAACCAACATAAAAATTTTAAATTGTTCTTCCCGATATACATAACTAGAAAGAACAACAAACTCAACCTGGATAGTAAAAGAGAGTCATTTCGACAATTAGAGGTGAAAGCAAATCATTGATAGGAACTCATACAAGTATCGAAGCACCTACGTTAAAAAAAAATCACTGAGAGGAGTTTCCTTGTTTACTTGTGGCTTAGGAACTTTGTCCTATATCTGTAGGAAAATACTAAATGAAACAAGAACAACTTTGTAAAATCGATTTTCCAAAGGAAATGCAACAACCCTTACCTCTTGCACAGCTTCTCTCAAGAGAGATTCTAGATATTTTAAAGAAGTTTGGATAAAAAGAAAATCAACTCAGATCGGTAAAACTTACTAGATGCAACCAAAACAACCAGATAAAAACCATCACAATAAAAATTGGAAAATTGATTAAGTATAGGTACTAATTCTTTGTTTATCCCGTATGACGAGCAATATAATAGTTTTTTGATGGCTAAACAATCTCATAATGACCTTCAAGAAGAGTCAAAACTTTGTCATTAACTCTTAGAACTAAACATTTAGCTTATCTTGATGCAAGAAGATAAGATATACTTTTCAGAAGAGGCATGTTGGCAGCTTGTTCACAGTCGATATCATGACATAATTTTATTTAAGAATTTAATATTTTCCATTCTATCTATCAAAATAGAGAGTCTATAACTTGTATTTCTTTTATTTTTCCTGTTAATATCTTTGAAAATGACTTTCTTTCTATTCAATATAAATAAATAAGATGTTGTCGATGATGTCGTATTGAAATTACGTACTAATATAGGGCGCTAGGCTATTTACAATTAGACCTATTATTTGGAGTCATATTATACGGACAATACCTTTAGTCAAGCACATCTACGGCACATGCATGCACTCTTCCATCACAGAATCATAGTTCATTGACATGTTTCACCACATTTCAAAGAGATTAGATATTGAGTTTTCTGTTGAAAAAATAATCGAGTTAATTAGACAATAGATGAAAAAGTTATCAATTGTATAACAAAAAATAGCGCGTAATCTGTTAGAAACACTAACTAAATAGTTAATATCCACAAAAAAGTACAAGAGGATACCAAAATATGTTATTGCTATGGGAGCATGTACAATTACAGGGATGGAAACATAACACGTCTTAAATGACAATTGATTAAGAATGTGGACAGGAGAGTGGTGAAAATCACCAAACTTGATAAGTATGATTGAGCAATAATAAGCCAAAAAAAAAAAAAAAAAGCTATTGATGATGAGTAGCATTTCCATAGATATTTCAAAAGTTATACATATGAGGATCGAATTTTTGTCTTAAACAGTACTCAAGTACAAGATTTATACGAAGGGCACCCACTGCAGCATTTGAAAATCTTGTCCAAACACGACAGCAAAGTTTACATAAAAATTAGGCAATTGCACTCAAGATCCATAAATGCTTTCATGTGGTGCAATGAAGGTATAACCCCCTCTTTAAATTGCTCTTCCCGGTATACATAACTAAAAAGAGCAACAAACTCAACCTAGATATCAGAAGAGAGTCACTTGGATGAACTTTATTTTGACAATTAAAGGGGAAAACAAATCATTGATAGGAACTCATACAAGTATCGAAGCACCTACGTTAAAAAAATCACTGAAATGAGTTTCCTTGTATGCTTGTGGCTTAGGAACCTTGTCCCATATCTGTAAGAAAATACTAAATGAAATAGGAACAACTTTACAAAATCGATTTTCCAAAGGAAATGCAACAACCCTCACCTCTTGTACAACTTCTCTCAAGAGAGATTCTAGATATTTCAGAGGGGTCTGGATAAAAAGAAAATCAATTCAGATTGGTAAAACTTACCATATGCAACCAAAACAACCAGATAAAAAAATATCATAATCAAAAATGGAAAATTGATTAAGTATAGGTACTAACCCTTTGTTTATCCCGTATGACGAGCAACAGAATAGTTTTTCAAGGGCTAAACAATCTCATAATGATCTTCTAGAAGAGTCAGAACTTTGTCATCAACTCTTAAAACTAAACATTTAGCCTATCTTGATGCAATAAGACAAGATATACCTGGAATACAGTTTTTAAAAGAGACATGTTGGTAGCTTGTTCACGGCCAATATCATGACATAATTTTATTTAAGAATTTAATATTTTCCATTCTATCTATCAAAATAGAGAGTCTACAACTTGTATTTCTTTTATTTTTCCTGTTAATATTTTTGAAAATGACTTTCTTTCTATTCAGTATAAATAAATAAGATATTGTTGATGATGTCGTATTGAAATTACGCACCAATATATGGCGCTAGGCTAGTTACAATTACACCCATTACTTGGAATCATATTATATAGATAGTATTTTTAGTTAAGCACATCTACAACACATGCACGCACTCTTCTATCACGGAACCATAGTTCGGTGACATGTTTCACCACATTTCAAAGAGATTAGATTTTGAGTTTTCCGTTGAAAAAATAATCGAGTTAATTAGACAATGGATGGAAAAGTTATCAATTGTATAACAAAATTAGTGTGCAATCTATTAGAAACACTAACCATATAGTTAGTATCCACAAAAGAGCACAAGAAGATGATAAAAACATAACACATCTTAAACGACAATTGATTAAGAATGAGAACAGGAGAGTGGTGAAAATCATCAAACTTGATAAGGATGATTGAGCAATGATAATCCAAAAAAAGAAAGAGTAAGAAATAGCTGTTGATAATGAGTGGCATTTCCACAGATATTTCAAAAGTTATACATTTGAGGACTGAATTTTTGTCTTAAACAGTATTTAAGTATAGGATTTATACAAAGGGCACCCACTACAACATTTGAAAATCTTGTCCAAACACGATAGCAAAGCCGACATAAAAATTGGGCAATTGCACTTAAGATCCATAAATGCTTCCATATAGTGCAAGGAAGGTATACCCCTCTTTAAATTGCTCTTCCTGGTATACATAACTAGAAAGAGCAACAAACTCAACCTGGACAGTAGAAGAAAGTCATTAGGATGAACTTCATTTCAACAATTAGAGGTGAAAGCAAATCATTGATAAGAACTCATATAAGTATCGAATCACCTACGTTAAAAAAATTACCGAAAGGAGTTTCCTTGTGTGCTTGTGGCTTAGGAACCTTGTCCCATATCTGCAGGAAAATACTAAATGAAACAGGAACAATTTTAGAAAGTCGATTTTCCAAAGGAAATGCAACAACCCTCACCTCTTGTACAGTTTCTTTCAAGAGAGATTCTAGATATTTCAGAGGGGCTGAATAAAAAGAAAATCAACTCAAATCGGTAAAATTTACCAGATGCAACCAAAACAACCAGATAAAAATTCACGATTAATATAATAGGCATGCATTATCAATTTTCTTATAAGTAATTTTTTGATTTATATTTTCTACTCGGACATGTTCGAAAATAGCCACGGACCTCCGAATAACGTAATTACAATTTTGAGCATTTACCGGTTGGTTGATTAAGTCTTTGATATTTAGTCAGGGGACGTTTTCAATTTAGTCCTGAATTTATCTTTAAGCATAATTTAATTATGAAAAGTCACACTTGACTTGCCATATTAAATTCGAGAACTAAAAAATGAGAATTAATATTACTAAAATAAAACCGATGGACTCGACCCGCCCGATGTGCAGAGTTGTCATTGCGCTACCCCCATCCCACCTTTTTGATCAAGCCGCTCACCGCCTACTCCCATCCGGTGGGTCCATCTCAGCCGTCCATCTACTTTATTTCCTTTTGAAATGGTGCAAAGAGGACGGTGGTGATGCCCTCCCGGGCATAGAGCGCGAGATCTCACTCTCCCTTTCCAGCGCGTGGGATCAACGGCTCGATCCTCGCCGTCCACGTTGCATCTCCATCGGGGGGCCTTTTGATTTCAAAGTGGATCTCACGCGTGTGCTCTTGCCTACTTTTGCACATTTTCTTTATCTCTTTTTTCCTTTTTAATTTAAATATTCCCTGCCCATTTAATAACAAATTCGGAATGCACATCCTTGTCGGCGATTTAATTCCTCGTTCCAAAAGTCGGCGATATATGGTTGCTTTACCGTCAATAAATGAAAAATGGAGAGCTACATAGACTAAGAAAACAGAGGAAGAAAGTGTATGGATTAGTGTAGCTACTATATTAAGTCAATTAACCTAATTATTGTATAGAATAAATAAATTGGGACAATATTTAGTACTCGTTACACTTGAATTTAAGCTAGATAGATCTGTCACATGAGATTCGTGGACTAACAACTTTTATGATAGAAAAACTGTTATAGTCATTTAGGGTCTGTTTTGCGTAGCTTTACTAATGGGCTTTGGGCCTACAAAAATATTTGGGCTTAAAATTCGTGTGTTTGGTTAAAGGTTTTGAAAGCCCATCTATGAACCGCAGTGCATTTGTACAGTTCCTCTGAGGTCACCTTCAGTTCAGCATCAGCATTCTGGCTTTCCTTGGCACATTGAACGGTAAGTCAATAAATTAGGCGTGAATCACCTAGGTTGCGCGAACTCCGACTCGACTCACCCGAGTTCGCACGAGCTCAGCAACTATTGTCACTGAAGCTTCTAGCTTCGCTTGCCACTGTCACAATTTATTTATTTTAACATAAAGTCATTTGCGTAAACACTATTTGCAATCATTAAAATCCTTTAACTTATATGTGCATAGTGTTTACAAAAAGCTATGTGCATTTCATTAAAAACCCTTTGATCTTAAGTCCTTTGCATTTGTGTAATGCGTGAAGCTCTCCCAAACACTCCTTAGCCATAAATGAGTTTGGAAGGCTTTTCAGACGTAATTTAAACGTTGAATACCCAGTGGAAATCGTTCGTGAGTCCGGCCTTCTTCCTAATTATTTTATTAAATGTCGATTCCTTTGAAGTCTCTGGTTTTGATTATGGTTGGTTTGCATTGGTTTTCTCAGTGGAACTTTCGGTTGTCTATTTCCCAGGTTGAGAAAGCTCATCATGCCGATCTTCATCATGTTGATTGGAATCCTCATGATGTAAACCTGATTCTGACTGGGTACTGGAATTATGCAGAATTCTTGCAATTATTCATTCGTGAATTGTTTCTGGAGAAGCTTTCATATCCGTTTGACCTTTTGAGGGCCACAATGCTGCTCTGCTCTGTGTACAGGTTTTGCTGCTGTCTTCCATAACCACTAGCGCAAAAAAGTCACTTCAAACATCATCGTTTTCTCAATTTTGGAACAGGATCTCCTAGCCTTTCTTCTCAAGTTTAGAGAAAAATCATCATGACTTGGACTAATTTATCTGTTTCCAGAGGTCTCCAGACAAGTCATCTGTCTTAGGAAGTTCTTTTGGGAATGGCATTTTAAATATCCGGGACCCTGAAAAGGTGTCAAGTAGTTGAGTATTCTGAATGACAGTGCATCTCCCTTTGTCTCCTTGTAATATTTTTTGTTTTAGAGGAGTATTATGGTAACAGAATGCAGAATGATAGTTCTGCTTTCCTTTTCTGCCATCATGGCGGTAGCTCTCTACAGTTGATTCTGTCTACAATTTACTTTATATATCTTCTAACTTTTAGGTTGAAACTGAGAGGCACCTCTTGATGCTATTCACTTTACTTCACCTGGTCCTTTCGATTATTCTCCAGACAACAAATTTAGTGAGAACTTTTCTTAGCAGTTGTTGGTCTGCTGCTTTAAGTACTTCTTGATTGAGATAAGATAGTTTACAGGGAAGACGTACTGGATAGGACGCAACGGTGAAAAAGAGATCTAGGGTGCGTTTGGTAACATTTCTACTTCTGGGAACAGTTTCTTGTGAGAAATAGTTCTTTTCTATTTCTACTTCCTGGAACAATTTCTGAATAAAATGGAGCGTTTGGTAACTACAAAAATTTCTTATTCTCGAAATAGAAAAAGAATAGAAACGCGTTTGGTATCGACAAAATTTTTTTATTTCTTTGCCACCGGTCGCCGCCGCCGGTAGCCGGTCGTCGCCGGTCGCCAGCTACAGGGCGAAGGATGGCAACTAGCGGTCGGCCGGCGACCGGCGACCGGTGACCTGCGGCCGGCGGCCGAGGGCGGTGGCAGGCGGCGGGCTGCGGTGGGTGGGTGGCCGCGTGTTATAAGCGGTAAAAAATCCTCAAGAAATAGTTTCTAGAAATTGTTCCCAGAAATAAGAAGCTAGTTTTTTCTACTTCTAATTTCTACTCCAAATTTATTCCTAGGAACAACTTTCTATTCCCGGGAATAGAAAAATCAGTTGGCGTTACCAAACGGATTTCTGTTCTTTTTCTATTCCAGAGAACAAAAGAACAGAAAAATAGAAAAATTGGCAAGTTGCCAAACAGAGCCCTAGTGTCTTCATGACACAGCAAAACCTTCATGCTGAAGTTATATGCTGTTTTTATAAATTGATGTTATCAGCAATACTTCCTGCATATTTCTTGTGCTATCTGTCGATGGATCTTTTGTCGTTTTCCAGATTGGTAAAAAGCTAGAGACCAAGGGTTCAAAAGTGCCCAAGTCCGACAAACATGTTCTCCAGCATTGCATCAGGCCATGGCCGAGAGGCACGTTTCGGTTGCTTCATTAGATTATGAAGAGATAGTGCATCTGTTTTGTTTGCGGATATTCGGACTGCAGAAATTAGATCAGTTGGTTGATAAGCTTTTTGATTACAGTAGGTGCAAACCTTCTGTGGCAGAATTGGGCCTAGTTGCTTTCATGTGGCCGACCCGGACAATTAGATTCAACCCGTGACACACACCCAGTCTCTCTCACTCTCGCTTAAATTCAGAGAGCTAGAACCAAGGTGTCGGATGCATGGATACTGATCATTTTGGCCTTTAATCCTGAGAAGTTCAGTACTTATGTGCGATGTGCCGCAGCTGAGGATGATTTTGGATGGTGCTCTCTTGGAGATAAGGATTTGCCTAGATTCCATAAGTATGGATTGGAATCTTTTAGTTGGTATTTTCCGAAGTTACACATTAATCTGACTCCTTAGGGCTCAAGTAATGAAACGGGCATTTCTTCCCTGACATCAAATGAAGAAACATTGT
>MU090466.1:0-28265 GCA_014858505.1 Corymbia citriodora subsp. variegata | reverse complement strand
AACACGTGCCGCCGGGGCACCACGTGACGCTCATGTTGACCAGCGCCTGCACTCGGTCGGGCCTGAACAGGCACAAGCACCACGCCATGATCGCCCCCCAGTCGTGACCCACCACGAACGCCCGCCCGATCCCCAGCGCGTCCAGCATCCCCACCAGGTCCCCCACTACGTGGAGCGCTGTGTACGACTCCACGCCCGGCGGTGCGTCGGTGCCGCCAAAGCCCCGAAGGTCGGGCGCGACGGTGCGGTAGCCGAGGGCTGCAAGGGACACCATCTGGTGGCGCCACGAGTACCAGAGCTCTGGGAAGCCGTGGAGGAAGAGGATTGTGTCGGGGCCGTCACCGACTGACGCCACGTGCATGTTTATGCCGTTGGTGCGCACAGTTGCGTGCTCGATCTTCTCCATTTTTTCCGACGTTTTCCCGTTCTGTTTCCGTTCTCCGGGGAACAAGGAGACGAGATGAAAGTATAAATAATGAATCCCAGAGTTACGGTCTCGTTCAGTGGATCTACAACGAGCGGCCGAAGAGGAAGAACACAAAATGATATTTCCCTTTCATAAAAAAGGAGAATTAATTATCATTTCTCACTTTGGTCGTCGTTTACCGGTTTAAGAAGGGCATTTAATACTTGCGCAGAAATCGACAGATCCATATTTCTGTGTTTGAACGTACCTTTGGAACTTTGTCACCACTTTATAAGTTGAGCATCGCATGCGTGGTAATTTAATATGAATAATGTTTTCTCAATAAAATTGTCCAAAATGTAATTTTCAAACTTTTCATTTTGCCAATTGAATTTTGAATTTTTTCACATTTTATCAATTAAGTCTATCCGACTAATTTTGACTAAATACCGTTAACGTGGATGCCAGTCATTTTATATAATATAATCGAACCAATGCTGATGTTGATAATTTTTTAAAATATTTTATTTTTTTCAATTTATTTATTCTTTCCTTTTTTATTTGTCTTCCCTTCTTTCTCTTGTTGTCCCACCAAGCCTTGGTGACCAATTAGAGGCGAGAGCCTTTGAGGTTGACCTTGCTGGCCTTTAGTGAAGCTCATCCCCACCAAGCACAAGCAACAGTGAGCCTCGCTCACCCTTGGTGAGGTCAACCTCGCCTCGCAACTAACAAGGCTCAACCCTGCCTTGCAACTAACAAGGCTCAACCCTTACTAAATCTAGTGAGGGTGAGCCCCGCCCAACCATTAGTGAGGCCAACCTTGCCATTGCTAGGTGAGGTTGAGCCTCACCAGAGGCCTAGCAAGGTTGACCTTGCAAGCCCTTACCTCTAGTCAATCGTTAGCCATCGTCGGCGTGTAGCTATCAATTAGAGAAAGAAGGAAAGAAAAAAAATTAAAAAATTAACTATTTGAAAAAAATTAAATTATAAAAATTATCAACGTCAATATTGATTATGTAGTGTAGGGTAGTTAATATTCACGTCAGCAATTTCCAAGTAAAATTGGCCAAATGAACTCAATTGATAAAATGTGAAAATGTTTATAATTTAATTAACAAAACGTGAAAATATTTATGACTTAACGAAAAAATTAAAATATTTAGGACTAAATTAATAAAAATGCAATAGGTTTAGAATTTTTTAGACAATTTTCCTTATTTTCCTTGAGTTCGTACTTTTGTATTTATAAGATGCAAATGTGCATAGAACTTTGTATAGAAAGAAATGGGTGGAAAGAGAGAATCTCCTTGTTCGGAAGGACTAAAGCAATATAAGGTAATGAGTTGGGTGATGCAGTCTACTATATATATTTGCATCATGATGTTTGGATGATGGGGTGTCTTAGCATTGTGGATTTTCTTTTTCTTTTATCAATTTAAAACTTAGATAACGTATTATCATTTAATAGTGTTTAAGTGAGAGAGAAAGATATTGAGAAAGAAAATGTCATGTCATTTTATAGTACTTTGACAATTTCAATAGTGAACTCTTAAGTGTTTTTCCCCCCCAATCAGACAGTATACAAATAATTTAACTTTGTGATAGTAACAATAATGATATGACAACCGGCGGCAATGATGACAACAGGCGGATGAATCCATCAAGATGAAGTTATAATGAAAATTGAAAGATATGATAGGTTTTGGTAATTTATTATCTTTCTTTTCAACCTTTGCGGTCATTTTTACAATTTCTCTCTTGCATTTGCAATGACATTAAGATCATTGTTCTACTTCAAAGTGTTCAACCAATGCATCGCGTTATTTCAGCTCCGTACTAAGCTTTGGGGCCACCAATCTCTGCACTGATTTTTCAATGGAAGAAATCGAGCAAAATAATCAAACTCTTGATTTTCTGGGTCAGGGGAAAATAAGATAGATATATTTAATTGAGGTTAGACAGTTACTAGATGCCAAGAACTGTTGAAAGAGATGCGATCTGTGATAAAACTATATACCAAAGGGGATGAAGACAAAATCTTGTGAACATCCAAACTTTATCTTCAATTTTTCAATTACTTCATATCATATACTATCAAAATGCTACTTTATCTCTTAAAGACTTGATGATTCTATCGAGGTAGGATCTGAATAAAGGTCAAACTCATTGCAAAAATGATGTGCCATCCATAAGAAGTGTTCGGTACAATTGATGCGTGACTTAAGAAAGAAAACGTTGAACCCTAGTAGGATAAAAACATTTCTGAAATTGTCTAATGATAATTGATTATCGTACACATAAGTGATTATTTTTTATTATTCGTGCACCGTCACAGTGAACTACTAGTTATATGACTAGTTTTAATTGTATCAAGAAAAAAATATTTAGGATCATTTTTTAATCATTAGACAGATTCTTTTCTAGAATGCAAACACTGAATGAATGTTTCGCTATTTTTTGATAACTAAAAGCATTTATATGAAATTTAGTGAAGAAAAGAGCGAATGATCAAGTTGGTTATTGTGTCGATTAAGAAATTTCACGAAGTGTAATTTCCAGTAAAAATACTATTGACTTATTCTTTTGCCTTTTACCATTTTTTTCTTTGGTCAGTTTTACTTTTTTCTCTTTGAAATTAAATAAAATTAATAACGCAAATATAAATTTGTAAATGAGTGTTAAATAGAAAATTTAAAAGTGAGACAAAATTTATTTTTTGATTTTAATTTACAAATGATATAGACTATTATGACATGATGACAACTTTAGCTTTTTCCTCCTAAATACTCTCCAATTTTAACTTTTGTCTCAATTCTACTTTTTGTCTCATGAAAAATCTTCAATTTTAAGTCTAGTCCCAATTCACCCTAAATTTTTTTGTCCCATAAAAAAATCATTGACCTTAGGTTGAGTCCCAATTTTATTAAAAACTTTTTTTTTGTCTCATAAAAACCCTCAACTTTAAGTCGAGTATCAATTCTACCACAAATTTTTTTTATCTCGTAAAAAAATTTCAATTTCAATTTCACTATTATTTTTTTGTCTCATAAAAGATCACAAACTTTTATTTGAGTCTTAGATTTGCCTCTATTAACCCCAACACAAATAAATTT
The DNA here is from genome assembly GCA_014858505.1 of Corymbia citriodora subsp. variegata. Taxonomy (NCBI): domain Eukaryota; kingdom Viridiplantae; phylum Streptophyta; class Magnoliopsida; order Myrtales; family Myrtaceae; genus Corymbia; species Corymbia citriodora. Next base: position 24,746 of record MU090466.1, on the reverse strand, counting down.
ACCCCACAATAGTGCACTTATCCATAAACCGGTTACTGGTACAAATAACGTAAAAACCCTCCATCAAAATTGCCCTTCGTGATTTTGTGTTTGGTTTTCTATTTATCATGTTTGGGAATGTTCCATTTCTTGCAGTTAGAGAGCTTGCACTCAGACGCTTGAACATTTCGTTCTTGAGAGTTTTCTATCTCTTGATTGTCAAGGAGAATTTTTGGATGGAGGGTTAACGGGGGTAGATACATGACTCAACTAAAAGTTTGTAATTTTTTACGAAACTATAAAAGTTTTAGGGTAATATTGGGATCAGACGATAAACTTGGGACAAGACCTAAAGTTGTAGGTTCTTAATGGTGCATAAAAGAATTTTAGTGTAGAATTGAGACATGATCAAAAGTTGAGGGTTTTTCAACGGAACAAAAAAAACTTAGGATAGAATTTGGACCGGATCTAAAGTTGAAGGTTTTTTATGAGATAAAAGGTAGAATTATGACAAAAACTAAAGTTGGAGGATTTTTAGGGTATTAGGTTGTCACAACCTGAATCCCTAGACCTGTCTTGAGATTGTGGCCGTTGAGGTTACTTTTGTTGTGATGTCCTAGGCTTGTCACTATCTTGTTTCTTTTATCTTTTTAATAAGCACATGCGAAAATGTGTATAGGCAAACTCCTAAACAAAATAACAACTGGAAATTAGGGAAAGCACAATAAGCAAAATACATTGTTGTCATCATCCATTACATTAGTATATTTTACAAGCCATTCTCTACGGGCCATTCCATTTTTACATTCATTACACGTTTCTTTCTTAAAGGTTGGGAAAATCCTATCTCCTCTAAAGTTGCCTCATCTCCAAGAAGGAAAGACATCCATACCTACACATTTAAGAGAATAAAGGAGTGAGTTTAGGGAAAACTCAGTACGTAAAACTTCTAATTCTCTACTAGAATGACATCTCATCATCAAATCTAATAGGGACGGTACTCACAACATAATATTGATGGTAGATCAATAGCAAATTCCTTGCTATACTACACTCATGTGTCTACTTTGGCATACTTTCAATGCATACTTACCTTTGACTTATTGATAAATCCATATAACATATATGTACACATACTAACATACATAAAAAGGTTCATTTATCATCATCCTACCACAACTAGAACATCTCGGCTCAACCAAGACATCTAGCTTCATGCTAGGCATCCTGACTCAACCAAGGCATCCTGGCTCAATTGAGGCATCTCGAGGCTAGCTTAACCAAGGCATTCGAGCTCAATTCAGGCATCCTAGCTTAACCAGGGCATCCCGACTTGATCGAGGCATCGCAGTCAACGCTATGTGAGATGGTCCTCTTCTTTCATTTAGTGATCACACATTACACAAACCGGTTTATTATATTTTCTCTTAGTCAACTCAAAAATAAGCCCAAAGGTGTGCACAAGTGCTCGTGACTTTGAGAAAACATTTTAGTCTCGAGAAGTTTTATGTCGATATGAATTCAAGGTGAGACGTAAATTGTATATGTAACATCGACCTACTAAACTTAATGTTGCAACAATACGCTTCAATATCATTCAATACTTAAGAATGTTCAATTCGACATGCCTTTGTCGTACATTCAATGCTGATGGCACCTATTTTCAATATTTGACATAAACTTGACTATTAGCAAAAAGCTAAAGAAAAGTAGAGTTTCCTTTGCAAAGACAAGAACAAAATCGTCATAACTAAAAACATGCATAAACATCAAGAACCAAATAAGCAAACTTTGAATCGCTTTCAAGTATACAACACATTACCCTAAACTAGACTTAAGGAATTTACTCACTTGTCTCATGCACTAAAATAACTCATGCTAAACGAGAATAAAAAACCACGGCTTGGATAGCTATGCTTAAGCACCAATCTAGACCTCAATTTTGTTTCAAAGCAATACGCCTCAATATTGACCAAGAATAAGAGAGGCTCGATTCAAACATGCTTCCACTTCACATCTAAGTCCAACGAAATTTCTATTTCCATCACTGGGTCGAACATGACTATTAATAATGCATCATGAGCAAACCATATAAACTCATGCATAAGCATCAAACAAACAAGACAAAAAAAATTTGGAATCACCTTCAAGCATGCAACTAGAGGTGTCAAAATGGGTCATAAACTCATATTATGACTCACTTTTAGTTAAATGGGTCAAATATGGGTCAAGTGAAAGTTGAATATGGGTCAAATATGGGTCAAGTGAAAGTTGAATATGAGTCAAATATAGGTCAAGTGAAAATTAAATATTGGTCAAATATGAGTTAAGTAAAAGTTAAATATATGTCAAATATAGATTGAGTGAGTCATTTAACATAGAGTTTCGAGTGAGTTTGGGTTTCTCTACAAGAATAATAGCTTTTAGCAATACGGGTCGGGTTGGGTATTGGTCGGGTGTGGGTCGGGTCGGGTATGGGTCATTAGATTTACATTACATGAATTTGGATCAAAACGGGTTAAATGGATCAATATGAGTTGGACCATTTTTGACCCGACCCACCAGTTTGGCGGGTCCATGCAACATATCACCCTAAACAAGACTTAATGAATTTACTCACTTATCTCAAACACCAAAACAACTCATGCCAAGCTCGAATCAAAGCCCGCAGCTTAAACAGCTATGCTTGAGCATCAACCTAAAATCAAACTTGGCTTGGATCAATAGGCCTTAATATTGTCCAAGACCAAGAGAGGCCCGATTTGGCATGCCTCCACTTCACATTCAAGTCCAACGAAACCTCCTTTTTTGGTCGCCTAAGGCATGCTTGACCATGAACCATGAGCAAACCATATAAAAGCACATCATTTCCTACGCATGGCTTACACGGGTGATCACACAATTAAAACTCGATGTAGTAGCTTATCGCCCTAGTTAAGAGTTAGGAATCCTACTTACATACACTTTAAGGATGGTGACCATGTGATGTGCGGATGAGCAGCATAGCAAGATGTGGCTAAGAGAGAGAGAGAGAGAGAGAGAGATGTGCAAGGGAAAGAAGAAGGAGAAGTGACCAAGGGATGGTGAGAATGAAGAGGATGGTACCCTATTTATAGGCTAAACCTACTTGTTCTCCAAGCCACTCTTTATTGGTCCACCTAAGCTTGCGAGTCACCATTTCATCATTACTTGGCCAACTTGCTTTCCAAGCAAGATCTTAGGTGTAATAATGACCGAATGACTCACCATCCTCATTAATGGCTTAGATTTGGGCAATCGTGAGGTTTAGATATTTATCATGTGCCTAAATTCAAGAACTTGCTCCCCAAGCTAAGCTCTTTAAAATTTACTTTTGTCTTGATTTCAAGAGGCAACTCTAAAGGCTAAACTTAATTGACAAGTCTCAATCTAGGCCATCATTATCAAAATTTCTAGAATAGTGATTCACCCTTTTCAATTAATAGAGCAATTGATGCTAAGGTGATTTATGCACTTGCATTAATGGACTACAAGCCAATTTTCATTAATGTTACTTGCTTACTAAACTTAAAAATTGATCTAGAACATTCTCTTGGGTGTGTGACTCATCTCGATCATCATTGTGACCATTTAAGAGCCTAAGTAAGTAATAACAGGCCTAAATGACAAGGTGGCGGTCTCTCATTCAAGTGATGCTTAAGCTTGGATTCTTGTACATAAAAGTCAAGATTTCCAAGCAATTCAAAAATATTTTTACTTCACTCTCAATGCTCACTTGTGGGCAATGATGCCCTAGATTGTTTGGGGACACCTAAGCCGGGAAATGATTATCGCATTTATGTCATTCAGCTTCTTGTTCATTAATGATCCAATTTAATCATGTAGGCAGATTCTAGAATATCTTTTCCAAGAAAATTATGGATCATCTATTCTCACTTTCAAGCAATGATAATCCAAAAATATCACATCTAATCCATTTCTAAGTTATATGGTAACTAGACGATTAAGGAAAATTCTAGAATTCTAATCAGGTGAAAATTGACCAAAATACCCCACTGATCTCAAAATTAACATTTTGGGACTAGAACATTTTTATCCATTTTTCATGATTGGCGGCCCTTGTATTAGCTCTATGGTTGACGTGGATTGGCTCATCCATTAGCTTGGTTGATTCTCGGGCCGATTTTGGTCAGGCACTTGGCTAGGCACACGGCTAGGTACGATCCGTCCAGCTCATAGCTGAGCACAGCCTAACTACTCGGTCCTGGACTGGGCGCAAGGCTAGGCACAAGGCTTGTCCTGCCTTGCCTTGGCCAAATATCAATTTGCCCATGATCGGTCTCGTGCATTCCTTTGTCAATCCTCGACTGTCGTGTAATTGCATTGAACCGATCAATCTGCAATCAATACATGATTGAACGGGATTAATTCATAATTGAATATGACTGATACATAACCGAGTGGAAGCACCCGCGATTGGAATGTGATCGTGTAGGCTCAATCCATGATTATCCCTTAATTCATGCCGATGCGTAATCGTACCACGACCAATTTTTATGGTCAAGTGACCGATCAAGGATATGGCACAATACAGTTTGGTACAAAGCAAAGGGCGACACTTGTGGTCATAGGCACTGATTAAAGCACTAAGCCTTGTCTATAATTGACCCTCGATCCATAGGCATCGATTCATGAACAACTCCCATAGTTAGATTTTGAGGGTGTTACATAGGCCCTTTGGGAAAAGACAAAGATGACAAATTTTATTCTATGCCCTCTATTTGAAAGATTTTAGTTTTTTTTTTTATCGATTTTACTCTACGCCCTACTCTACTCTTACGTTAGCGCTTAGACTTTTACCCTGCCTCATTACAGGACATGGAAGTCGAAACCCATTCTTGAAACTAAATCGTTCCCACTTTAACCTCATGAGAAGATGGAGATTTGAGCCCCCACCTCCCCCTTCTCATGTGAGAAGGATGGCTATTGAGACAAATCCCAGTGGTTGAAAGATTTTAGTTAGGTCATTATCTTTCTAGTGAAGAAATAAAATTCAATTTTTACTTTTCAATAGGGGAATGAATTTCATCAATTGAACCTAATTGATTTTCTTGGTTAAGTCATCTAATAAAAGTCTATGCCCTCTTCACTGTTTTTTTTTTTTTTGAAGCAGTCTTAACTTTTAGATACACAAAATTATGTAGTAATTACACAATTCCCTCTTCCGCAAATATCTTATCCTTGTACCAAAGCTACACAATTAAAGTAAATACCCTAATTATTTGCAATAACCGTTATGTTATTTTTAAATGTTCAACCAATTCAGGAACCGCTTCATCCTAATTCTGTACTAAATTGAGAGGCCACATATCTTTGTACTTATTTTCCATTATAAGAAATCAACGTGAACTAATTAAACTCATAATTTTTGGGGTAAGGGGAAAATATGTAAGAATTACTTCAATATTGTCACAGTTTAATTTTTGGGTTAATATTGCGAAAAAACCTAAATGGATTTTTGGACCACCAGTAACCCACGCTGATTCATTTGTGATAATTTTATCCTCATTTTATCATAAGTATACCAATTTATAGTTTTTCATAGTATTAATTCAATATAACAAAAACTAATAGATGGTAAATTCATCACAAATTTATCGATTTGAGATTTTTTATGATAACAAAATTAGATTTGGGTAAATTTATCATAGACATATCAGTTTAAGGTTTTCATGATATTAACCTATAACTTTCTTGAGTGCATAATTTTCTTTATGGGACAAAAAAAGTTTAGTGTAGAATTGGAACACGAAAGTTTTATATGAGAAAAAAGGTAGAATTGAAACAAGAATTAAGTTGGATCGGATATTAGGCCAAGGGAAATATGGCTCTTTTGATATAAACATGAAAGACTGGCAATTCTGGTTCTGACTTTGATCCTGTAAAGTTACGAAGTAAATAAACATCTTAAATGTATCCTAGGTTAGTCATCGCGTGGCTTAGGTTTATTTCCTTTTTCTCTTTCCCTTTTTTTATCGCCCATTAAATGGCTCATATTTATTTCCATTTTTCTTTTCTTTTTCCTGATTTATCCACCTTCTTATAAAACTTTGATTTAAATTTTTAATTAAAATACTTAGTTAACCTTTGGATGAACATTTCCCTATTTTCATTCAATTTATTTTCAATAATCGGTCATTCGAAATATATTTACCTAACGGATTCAACGCTCAAGATACATGACCTGTGACATTGAACTCAGTGCAGTGACAATAGGCATGTTGGATGCCCAAAATTCAAATTTTCTCTTTAATTTTCACGACATAACCATTCGAAATTTTCTATTTACAAAAGAGTATAATTTTTTTTTTTTAAAAGATGGATTGCACTTAATAGGATGTCCCCTCTGTCGTTGACAAAGGAACCCTCGTCTACGACAAAAGGGGCAACAACACCACCATCTATTGTCACGGAGCAGAGATTTCCGTGGTCAATGGGGCATTCGTAATCGAGGAAAAACGACCAAAACGCCACTTGAAGGATCCAAGCACTTCTAGAACATTCTTAGGAGTGGGATTTTCTTGAGTCTTTTAAAATATTCCAGAATATCCCTACAATATTCTCGAATATCCCTACAATATTCCTAAGGACAGAAGATACGGTAATTAAGGCAGTTGAGGAAATACGATCTTGTTCGCTGGATCGAAACTAAATCAATGATTGTAATCTGAGGGCCTTAAGTATAAAAATGGATGCCCTCCCCCTCATTTGTATAATCAAATATTAGCAATTTAAACTCCTTTCTTTCGTTCAGAGCTTCTCTTTAGTTTCTCTCTTTACGATCCGGGTGAGTGAGTGATCAGACAATCCGAAGAAGGCTTAGCTTAAGCCCCAACGATCCCGAGCGATCCAAAATAGCCTAAGTCGCCGCACGGTCGCGATCCCAAACGATCAGCCCGTGACAAGTAGTGTTAGAGCAAAAGAAGAGAGATCCGAGGAGCAGCACCAACTGTTCGAAAGAATGTCAAGCCAAGAAGCTATTGTGGATGGAGAGGTTGCCCAAGTCAGAGAGACTCACAGCCGAAGCAAGAAAAGAGAAACCTCGTCGAAACCCGTTGCCGCGCTTGATGAGAAGTTCGCGAAAATGCGAAGTGTGGCCCGTGACAAGTGGTGTTAGAGCAAAAGAAGAGAGATCCGAAGAGCAGCACCAACTGTTCGAAAGAATGTCAAGCCAAGAAGCTATTGTGGATGGAAAGGTTGCCCAAGTCAGAGACACTCGCAGCCGAAGTAAGAAAAGAGAAACCTCATCGGAACTCGTTGCCGCGCTTGATGAGAAGTTCGCGAAAATGCGAAATGCCATAGCTAATCTCATTAACGGACTTGATGATGTTCGAGACCGAATTATGGAGGTTGAAGGCTCCCTTCGCAAAGACTTCACGAACGCCATCAACGATGCGACGGTCCCTCTTCAAGCGAAGGATGATGACCTCGAGACATCGATCGATGACTTGAGGGAACGTGTTTGCCCGATGGAAGAGGAGAACCCCCGACAGGACGAGGTCAAAACCATGAAGGTGGAGATCCAAGAGCTCAAGGCGGAGCTCGCCCTGTGCAAACTGAGCATCGCGAACGGAGCGATGCCTACCCAAGCAGTGCCCGAGATAGAGGTGCCGAAGCCCAAGGAGTTCAAGGGTGATCGATCTGCCAAAGAGGTGGACAACTTCGTATGGAGCATGGAGCAGTATTTCGGAGCCGCCAACATCCAACACGAAAATGTTAAGGTACGAACTGCTGCGATGTTCCTTACTGATACCGCAATGTTGTGGTGGCGCAATAGGTGTGATGAGACCAAGCGTGGTGCCCATCCCGTGGAGACGTGGGATGACTTCGTGAAGGAGTTTCGGGAATACTTCTTCCCTGAGTTTGCTCAACAAGAAGCCCGTAGCAAGCTCCATTGCCTCGAACAACGAGGTACGGTCCGAGAGTACTTGAAAGAATTCACCGAACTCAAACTCTAAATCAACAATCTTGGAGAAGAGGAGGCTTTCGGAGTGTTCTTGGATGGACTCAAGCTGTGGGCAAGACAAGAGCTGATGTGTCGGGATGTGAGAAGTCTCTCGAGAGCTTTAACCATTGCCGAATCACTCATCAACCTCAACAAATTCGATCCAACGAAACATCGATTGAAGGATTGGAGGTCGGATCGGTTCTCTGAGGATGAAAGTGGAGACAACTCCTGTGGCCCCAAGGATCAAGGTGGCCGAAAGACTTAGGGAGAAAGCTCATCCAAACAACCCGTCCATGGAGGTCGACCACAAGCGAACTTCACAAGTAAGTACAATCAACCTCCACCCGCTCCTTGCTTCATTTGCAAAGGAAACTATTGGACACAAAAGTGTCCTCAAAAGCACCGAGTCAATGCCATCCTCTCCGTCGAAGATGAAGAACGGCCAAAGGAGGAGAAGTGCCAAATCCGACTTGGTGGGATGACTCTCAACTCTATGCAGGCTCAACCACCGTCCAAGAAGAAGGAGCAAACGGACATGTACTTCGTTGAACTTGAGGTATGTGGAATCACTCTCTATGCCTTAGTCGATACGGGTGCGTCTAACGTGTTCATGGCAACCGAAGTAGCGAAAAAGTTGGGCTTAGAAGTGATGCTGAACGGAAGGTGATTCAAGACTGTCAACTCGGAAGACCTTGCAAGTGGAGGCACAACCCCAGAGGTCGAAATCCAAATTGGTGGATGGAAAGGCAAACTTCCATTCGAGGTAGTCCCGCTCGACGACTACGACCTCATCTTGGGAATGCAGTTCTTCGACCAAGCGCAGGCCATGATCGACATGGGGTCCAAGTGCATTATAGTGCTCGACCCGAAATGTCCGTCCATGGTGCCAATGCTCAAAGGGGCGATGAACACCAAGACAATTGCTACGGTCCATCTCCTCGACAAGAGTTTGAAGGCGGCCAAGCGCATAGCCAATCAACCAAAGACCCAACCATTGGAGAAGTCGAAGGTAGAATCGGGATCTCTTGCACCAACCAATGACATGCCAATCGAAGCCCTATTCCCTGAAGTGGAGTACGCGCCGCGTACCATGTCCGAGCCGAAGAAAGGATCGTACGCCCAACTGATCGTGAAGCCACTCAACCAATCGTTCGAGAAGCCATTCGAGGTACCGTTCGAGTCGGTTAGGGCCAAGCGAAATAGGAAGAAGCGGGAAAAAGCTCGTGCCAAAAAGAACTCTCCTCATACTGTGAGCGCCGAGGACGTCGCTCGAATGAGTGGGAGAGAATGTCACGGAGCAGAGGTTTCCGTGGTCAATGGGGCATTTGTAATCGAAGAAAAATGATCAAAATGCCCCTTGAAGGATCCAAGCACTTCTGGAACATTTTTAGGGGTGGGATTTTCTTGAGTCTTTTAAAATATTCCAGAATATCCCTAGAATATTCCAGAATATCCCTAGAATATTCTCAGAATATCCCTAGAATATTCCTAAGGGCAGAAGATACAGTAATTAAGGCAGTTGAGGAAATATGATCTTGTTTGCCGGATCGAAACTAAATCAATGGTTGTAATCTGAGGGCCTCAAGTATAAAAAGGGGTGTCATCCCCCTCATTTGTATCATCCAACATTAGCAATCTAAACTCATTTCTTTTGTTCAGAGCTTCTCTTTAGTTTCTCTCTTTACGATTCGGGTGAGTGAGTGATCAGATGATTCGAAGAAGGCTTGGCTTAGGCCTCAACGATCCTGAGTGATCCAAAATAGCCTAAGTCGCTGCACGGTCGTGATCCCAAACGATCGGCCTGTGACAAGCCTATGCCTTTCCCCCTCTATCTCTATTTTTTAATCTATTATTTTTTGAGAAAAAGCACCAGAAGTTCTAAATTATTTTCATTGATGTGACATGTGATATATTTACCCTAAACTTATATCAACGTGACACAATTACCTTAAATTTGTGGTAAATAAGTTTTGGATTTTATTTTAGGTGTCAAAAAAATAATTGTGTAAATTGTTTGGGATTTTTTGTCTCACAAAAAAAGTTTAGAGTAAATGTGTCATGCATATACAAGTTTGGAGTTGTTAGCATCACAAAAAAATAGTTAGGGATAAATATATCATAGTAGATATAGTTTAGAGTTTTTGATGACTCTTTCCCTTCTTTTCTTATCTTAGTCTGTTTCTTTTTTAAAATTTTCAATGTATTTTGACGTGATGCCCATTTATCGCCACACTAATGTCACTTGTGCGAAAGAAAAGTGAATTTTACTGAAAGAGTGACACATTGATATTTATTTAAGGAAAGCCAACAAAATCGACGGAGTGATAACCGGAAACGACTATAACGAGTCTTAGGATTATAAGGCATGAAGTAAAGGTTTTAGAATATTGTGGCAAGTGCTAGGACTGCTGTAACTCTCACAAAGATAAATTGAGATTTTTTTTTTCTGTTGCACCTTTTTTTTTGGGTCAAACTGTTGCAACTTGAGAGGTGACAACTAAATATCGTAAAGAGAAATGCCAAGTCAATGAAACTAGTATATTCAAAATGGACATAAATAGTCATTTAAATACTCAGTTTTATTACGTTAAATCACTTCATATATCGTCTCCATTGTAATACCAAACAGCAGAAAAATAAGAAAAAGGGCCATTAAAAAAGCAACAATTTCGCCCTTTATTAATGAGCAGCTTCGTCCTTGATTTTTTGGAGGGAGTGGTATAGATCATGGGGACGAGAATTTCTTGATGAAGTCATGAATGTGAGCAGTGACCTCCTGGGGCTTCTCTTGCTGGAGGAAATGAGCCACTCCTTCCATCACCACCACCTCTTCTAGGTTGGGTACTGCCTGCTTGAATCCACCACCGTGGATGTACTCCTTCACGCCGGGGATGTGATAGGTGAGGTCCAGGTCCCCCACTATGAACTTCACCGGCACTTTGATTGGCACTCCATCCCACGGCGCCGATAGCTCGCTACTTCTGCGTTACACAAAGAAGATCTTAGTGATCGAAATGGATTCAAGATATCACTTTGCTTGTGAATACCTAAGAAAAGGAAAAGATTGAGTTATTGTCGATTTCCAAAAAGAAATTTGATAAAAAAGGATAAGATTTAAGAGGTTCCTTAAAAACTTTTACTTTTCATTAGAAAGTTCATAATTTTATCGAGAAAAGAAAATAATCTTGTTAATTAAATTAATACAATTAAGTCAAATTTATTATACAATCTTAGACATTAGATTAGATGAAATAGTCAGTCTTATGCTACCAGAACTATTTAGGCTAACCTTCTAGCGGGTTCCGCCTCAATATTCCATCTGCTTGAACATTGAGGCAATGTCTACGTATTCGAATGTGGCAATTTCAGAGACAACAAAAGAACATAATATGAATTTATCGGGAGAAATCAAAATCCGTTGCACTCGCCCAATTAGCTCGAAACCAACTTTGCTTGGAAGGTTTTCACTAGTAATAAATGCTTTTTTTCAATCCAGTTGAAAAAAATGGCATGGCAATGTATTGACATGTCACGAACTGGCGTTGTTCATTCATATGTGATGAACCATTTTCGTGCATCACTCTCATTTCTACTCTATCAACTTTCACAGTAACTCAAACCAGATCCCACAACCGCAAGATGTAATAGTCAAATATTTATCAATACCATATATGACATTCGACTTGTAAGAGAGCATAAGCTTAGAGAGAGGAGGATCATACAAGTCCAAACAACGGTAATAGTTCAATCCTCCGGTGAAACCAGTCCGGCCGAATTGGGTGGCGTAGTAGTTGATGTCGTCGTTGGTCAGCCAAAAGGGCAAGTCGACCTGGTGTTGCTCAAATAGTTTGATCATTCCTGAGAATCCTAGATCCTTAGGCACGCAAGGTGGGCCTGGGTCACGGCTAGTGAGGAAAAGCTGAATGAGTTTGGCAGTATCAGCTTTTGCAAAGTCCTCTTCCATCTCTCCAGGTTCCTACCAAGTACAAAGATTGCATATATACGTACAAAGTCAGGACTTGTAGAATTCAATCTCGAGCTTCAACTCAAGCCGGGCAGGGCCTGTGATCTACGTTTTCCCAGCGGCGACGACTCAAAGTTCCGAATCCTTAAAAGATGAAAACCCAAGTCAAGTCAGATCTCGACTATGCGACATTGACTCTCACCTGAAACCTGCAAACATAGTAATCATCTCCGTACGTCGCCCTTATCGACTCGACGGGCTTCTTCTCCGGATCACATGGGAACCACGTGCCGCCGGGGTACCACGAAACGCTAGTGTTGACCAGCGCCTTCACTCGGTCGGGCCTGAACAGGCACAAGAACCACGCGATCATCGCCCCCCAGTCGTGCCCCACCACGAACGCCCGCTCGATCCCCAGCGCGTCCAGCATCCCCACCAGGTCCCCCACCACGTGGAACGCCGTGTAAGACTCCACGCGCGGTGGTGCGTCGGTGCCGCCGTAGCCCCGGAGGTCGGGTGCGACGGCGCGGTAGCCGAGGGCTGCGAGGGACAGCATCTGGTGGCGCCATGAGTACCAGAGCTCCGGGAAGCCGTGGATGAAGAGGACCGTGTCGGGGCCGTCGCCGACCGACGCCACGTGCATGTTTATGCCGTTGGTGCGAACAGTTGTGTGCTCGATCTTCTCCATTTTTTCGACGTGTTCCTGTTCTGTTTCCGTTCTCTGGGGAACGAGTTTTGTGAGTGTAGTGAAGGAGACGAAGAGATGAAATGAGAGTTTATAATCAATTTGGTCTCTCATCGGGAACCCCGACAAGCAGCCGGAGAGGAAGAAGACACAATAACATTTCCAAGAAGGCCGTTTGATACTTGAACCGAAATGTCGGATTCGCATTTCTGTGTTCTTTAGGACCTTGCCGTCCCCTTGTAAGTTGAGCATATGGAGGCTCTTCGCGTACCTGGTAATTTAGGATGGATAAATTTTTCCTCGAATCGTACCTTTTTATTAATAAGCTGCAGATTATGAATATAACCAATGTGAATCTTTAACTAAGATTAAGTCTTCTATTTTTTTTTATTTGTCTCACTCTAAGTATCAATTCACTCTCAAACTTTTACTTTTCTATTTGCACGGCAAAACTTACATTTAAAACTAAATATCCCAATCTCAAGTCTCCTGAGAANTAAGATTAAGTCTTCTATTTTTTTTTTATTTGTCTCACTCTAAGTATCGATTCACTCTCAAACTTTTACTTTTCTATTTGCACGGCAAAACTTACATTTAAAACTAAATATCCCAATCTCAAGTCTCCTGAGAAAATGAGAATTCAAATTCTCAACTTCCTCCTTCTTATGTGAGAAGGATGACCATTTAGACAAGCATGGAAATGTGTAGAGAACTTTGTATAGAAAGAAATGGGTGGGGATAGCCAATTTCCTTGTTCGGAAGGACTAAAGCAAAATAAGGTAATGAGTTGGATGATGCGGTCCTCTCAAGATATATATATATACGTAAGTATGTATATATGTGTGTGTTAAAGTGAGAGGGGGAGTAATCAAAGATGAGGAAAAATATCATGTCTTTTTATAGTACTTTGACAACTAAAATAGTGAACTCTTTAGTGTTTTTCTCCAATCACGCAGCATGCAAAAAATTTAATTTCATGATAGTAGTAATAATAATGACGACGACAATGACGATAGATAATTTATCACGATAAAGTTAAAATAAAAATTGAAAGATATAATAGGTTTTGGAAATTAATTATCTTTCCTTTAGACCTTTGAGGTCGTTTTCTCAATTTCTCCTTTGCATTTGCAATGACAACAAGATATTTGATACTCAACTGGGATTAGACAGTCACTAGATGCCGAGAAACGTCGAAAGAGATGCGAGCTATGATTATTCTTTATACCAAGAGGGATGAAGACAAAATCTTGTGAACATCCAAACTTTGGGTGCGTTTGTTTCGCAAAAATCATATCACTTTTGGAAAATATTTTCCAGGAAGTTTTTTAGTATTTGGTGATATGTGATTGAAAATATTTTCAGGCGTTTGAATGACATTTGGAAAATGATTGAATAATATTTAAACTAATAAAAAGGAAGGACGTAAAGACCTAATAAATAAGGGAAGTGTTTTCTCATTCCCACGCACAGAAATTCATTTTCCCCTTCCCACGCACAGGAATTCATTTTCCTAAAATAAAACATAATATTTCCATTGACCGAAAAGTATTTTCCATTGACCAAATTATTTTTGGAGAAACAAACAGTGGAAAGTCTGGAAAACACTTTCTAGAAAAATACTTTCATTCAAACAAACACACCCTTTTGTCTTCAATTTTTTTAGTTACTTCTCATCATATACTATCAAAATGCTAGTTTCTCTTAAAAACTTGAAGGTTCTATAAAGATAGGATCTGAATAAGGTCAAATTCATTGCAAAAATGATGCGCATGTGTTTGTGTCTCCATAATAAATGTTTGGTATAATTGATGTATGATTTAAGTAAGAGAACAAGGAGTTTTAGCGGGATAAAAAGGATTCTAAGATTGTCTAATGATAATATTTTTTTTATCATATGTGTAAGCGATTGTCTTTGATTCTTCATGTTAGAACTAGTATTAACACTTAGAGGGGGGGTGAATAGGTGTAGAGGAATTTTACGCACGATTAAAACAAAACTTTAGCAATCTATAAACTGAAATTAAATAGAGAGAGTGGAGAAAATTGCAAACACAGTTTATATTGGTTCGGCTTTAGACAAGCATACGTCCACTATTCAGGCAATCAATCAATAGGCTGGATTCCACTATAAGATCAAATGTGATTACACTCTTGAGTGTTAGCACTCGGTGATGATGAATCTCACTGAGTCACTCTTCTTGGTAATTTACTATAACCTCTCAAATTCGCACATTAGACAACTGAAAAACAGAATCGCACTTTGGAATATGTTTATCCTACCTATTTCCTAGGTCTCATCCTATCCTTATATACTCTCCAAGGTCTCACTGAATCACTCTTCTTGGTAATTCACTATAACCTAGGCTGGATTCCACTATAAGATTAAAGGTGATTACACTCTTGAGTGTTAGCACTCGGTGATGATGAATCTCACTGAGTCACTCTTCTTGGTAATTCACTATAACCTCTCAAATTTGCACTTTAGACAACTGAAAAACAGAATCGCACTTTGGAATATGTTTATCCTATCTATTTCCTAGGTCTTATCCTATCCTTATATACTCTCCAAGCCACACTCGACCATTGGCTCTTCCCTTGAGAATTTAGTCTTCCTTTTCCTAGACAGACTTTATAAGGCAAGTCTTTTTTACCGTTGGAAGTAGATCAGATTTCCTTGGATTCTGCTTGCCCATACAATCAGAATCCGAGCTTCTATAAGTACTCCATTCTTCTTTGGAAGTTGTCCTTTAATTAATCATGCAATCAAATTAATATAACAAAATCAATGTAAACAAGGTAAGTGAAATACTTAACCGTTGGTGATCAATTTCTGAAGTTTCATTCTGAGTCTACTCAAGATTTCAGTCTGGTATAGTCAGACTCAGAATCTGTGTTTCTTCAAGTCTTCTGTCTGGTACAGTCAAACTCAGAAACACTATATGTTTTCCTTCTGCCACTAGCAGACTTAAAAACATACACCACCCTATGGCTTATTCCTTCTGGAGATATGTATAAATACTTACATAAAATGATTTGTTAATATCAAAACTAGGAGTTTTCAACAATCTCCCCCCTTTTTATGGTGACAAAACTTTTTATGCTTCTTGCTTGTTGTCCCCTGCAAAATATGATTGGCAGCGCATACTTCCAAATATAACAGGAGTAATGATGCTCACATCAGATAATTCATGCTTCTATGTTTAACACCGCATCAGCTAAAATAGACTAAGTAGCAAACTATAATTCAGTTTACGAGCACAAGCAACAAACTGCAAAGTTCAAAAAGTCCAAACAAAAAGTAGTCCAAAAAATCCAATCTAGGTTCAAAATCATCTAATCCAGGTCTTACTCCCCCTTTTTGTCACAATCAAAAAGACAATATCCTAAAAGATTAGTAAAGTCTGATAGAAAGAACTTAACAATAGTTCAAATAATATAAACCAGAAGATGATTTCTTTAAGAAGATTTTTTTTTTTGGGGTCCGAACAAGGGTGAAATCCTCCATATCCGTGGCAAACTCTTTGATTCTGTTGAGACATTGATGAACCGTTTTTTCGAGAGTCTCTAGTCTAGAATTGAGAGAGCTTTCCATAGCAACTTGGCGATCTTTTATTTCCATAAGCAAGCCAATATCTTCTGAGAATCGGCACGATCAGATGAAGTTGCAGGGATATCTTCCT
Source organism: Corymbia citriodora subsp. variegata (assembly GCA_014858505.1). Lineage (NCBI taxonomy): Eukaryota > Viridiplantae > Streptophyta > Magnoliopsida > Myrtales > Myrtaceae > Corymbia > Corymbia citriodora. Next base: position 8,448 of record MU090466.1, on the reverse strand, counting down.
CACTAGTCTGAAACATAGTCTCCCCCTGAGTTGATGCTTCTGTCTGCCCTTGCTGTCCCAATGGATTTCTATCCTTTTCAGCATCAGGAATAGCACCCTCATTTGTTCGAATTTCTTCTTCTTCTATTTCTTCCCCTTCTTCTGGTCCACCTTTATCATACTCAATTTCCTCTGGCTCTAACATTTCCACATGCTCATCTGGTTGAGGTGCTGCACTAGGAAGAGTTTCTTCTGTCACTGTTGGTGGAGGCAGTTCTGGTTATGGTTGTGTCATTCTATGTACAGTCTGACCTATTTTCACCAGAATTTTAGAAATCGTCTCCTCTTTATCATCTTCATCATGTAGTAACAGTTGTCTTCTCTTCTTGGTACTAGGTTCTGTAACAGCCATCTATGTTCCCTTTCGCTTTGATGTGGTTGATGCCTTTGCCAATTCCTTCTCTTTTCTTCTCCATGTTTCTGCAACATCCCTTAGCCTCATCTTGTTTATCATCTTATGATCGATGACCATGGTTGGAAGCTCTGTAATGCAGAGTCTGTTCAGTATATCAATCTTGTGATATTCAAATATTCTGGTCACCAAGGCTCCATAAGGCAATTGTCCTTTATCATTTGAAATTATTCAATACATGTGTAAAAGAACAGTGTGAGGAAGTGAAAATAGAACTCCATTCTCAATTGCCCACATTAGTTTGGCCTCGAATCTTGACACATCAGTTTTTGATGAAGCCTTGGGACGAATGCAACTTATGATGATTTTGTGCAAAATAGTTCTTGCTGAAGTTAAGAAAGGATAAGTAATAGTAAGCCTAACAGACTTTGTAAGATACTTACAGATAGTCTCATAGGTGACTTCTATTGGCATGCAAGGTCCCCTTTCAACTTTCATTATATCAGCCAGAACATCTGTACTGACATCATAAAACTTGTCGTACATACTGAACTGCATTTTATCTGGAGACAGAAATGTTAAATTTGAGTAAAAGTATACTGTTAGTTGTGGATAAATAACAGCAGAGTTGGTGCAAAATTGGTCCATCTGCAACATTTCAAAATGTTATCACAGGTTCACATCAGCAGCATCCAAGAAATCAAAGTCCACGATCCGGTGATGCATAACTCCACGTTCCAGCAATCTATTATAGGAGTTCTTATGTTCTTTCGACCGGAATAGTTTCCAAATGGTATTCCTAACCACTGCTGCAATTTCCATTCTGATTTCAAAATTTCTATAGAGTCGTTCATCATCTTCCTTTTTTACTAGGACATTTTCCCTACTTCTACTCACTTCACTTCCCTGTGCACTTCATCTAGAAGGTGGTTCTGTAGTTTGCATAACCTGAACCAGACGAAGTTCATTCGCATAACCTTTTTCTTTCAAAAGGTACAGTTTCATCTCCTCCGTAGCATTATTTTGCACTAGGCGTTGATACATTCTCATAACAGAATGATGGTTTTCTGGTTTAGATAGGGTTAATCCAAATGTATCTCTTCTAGAGATATTTCTCCACTCAGACTCTGTTGGGGAATTTCTTTGAGGCTTCAGATTTTCAGTTGCATCTCTTTGAATCGATGCATTTTAAGATTGTCCTTGGGAATCGTCAGAAGTTTGCGTCAAATCGAAATACGTCTATCCTCCCTCTATGTTCCTTGGTCCTCTACCAGCAATCCTGTTGGATCTTCTTCTGGGAGATGGGGACACAGACCTTAATCTGGACATGGAGGATCTTGAAGCCATTGTTCGGAGAGGGTTTGTTTTAGAAAAAAAAGATTAGTTTTTTAGGGTTTCTGAAGAGTGTCGAAAAGAAACTCATTCTCTTTGGGGATTATATAGTCTTCGAAGACGAAAGGACACGACTTTTGACTAAAATAACAGTTATTCAAAAATTATTGAAATAGGCAAAAATAGATACAGATAACTCGGGCATGTACCGAAATTATGCAAATCACATATTTGCTAATAATAACTTACCAATATTAGTCTTATAAGACAATAACTTTCACGCCAATAATTAAATTAAAAAAAATATTGTCAACTCCTTCTACATGCCTCTTAGAAAGTCGATCCAGTTTCTTCTCCCAGACTATATCCTGTCTTAAAGGATTTTATACAAAAGGATTAATAATATTTAATCTGCTATAAATTGAATCAAATGTACCTTTGTCCAATGGCTTTGTGAATATATCTATCAATTGATTCTTCGAATCGATAAATTCCACAATTATATCTCCATTTTGTACATGGTCTCTGATAAAATGATGCTTGATTTCAATGTGCTTTGCTCTGGAATGTAGGATCGGGTTCTTGGTAAGATTTATTGCACTTGTGTTGTCACACCTTATTTCAGTGCAAGTTTCTTCCTTTCCATAGTCCCTCAATTGCTGTTTCATCAATAGAATCTATGAACAGCAACTTCCTAAGGCAACGTATTCTGCTTCTGCCATTGATAGAGCTACAGTATTTTGCTTTTTAGACGACCATGACACCAACATTTGTCCTAGTAGTTGACAAGTTCCAGATATGCTCTTTCTGTCCACTTTACATCATGCCAAGTCAGCATCTGAGTAGCCAAGGAGAGTAAAGTCTGTTTCTTTAGGATACCACAGACCCAGAAATGGATAAGTAGCTATGTACTTAATAATCCGCTTAACTGCTGTAAGATGAGATTCTCTAGGGTCTAATTGAAACTGAGCACATAAACACACACTGTATATAATATCTAGTATAGATGCAGTAAGATAAAGAAGAGACCCAATCATGCTTCTATAAGTCTTTTGGTCAACTTTCTTCCCCGATTCATCCTGATCAAGTTTGATGGACATTGATATTGGAGTCTCAGTCTTCTTGCAGTTCTCCATTCCAAACTTCTTGATCAGGTCTTTGGTGTATTTTTCTTGATGGATGAAAGTTCCATGTTTTGATTGGTTGATCTGAAGTCATAGTAAGAATGTAAGTTCTCCCATCATGCTCATCTCAAATTCCTCCTGCATAGACTTTGAGAAGTTCTTGCACAATCATTCATTAGAAGAACCGAAGATAATATCATCTACATAGATTTATACTAGAAGAATATCCTTACCTTCCTTCTTGATAAATAAAGTTGTATCAATTAAACTTTTCTTGAATTTGTTGTCTAGTAGGCACTCACTAAGTTGTTCATACTAGGCTCGAGGCGCTTGTTTTAGTCCATATAGAGCCTTTTTCAGTTTGTAAACATGATCTGGCTTTCTTGGTTCCTCGAACGCAGGAGGTTGTTCCACATAGACTTATTCTTTGATAAACCCATTCAGAAAGGCGCTCTTTACATCCATCTGAAATAGCTTAAAGTTTTGATAGCAAATATAGGCAAGTAATAGTCTGATAGCTTCCAATCTTGCTACTGGTGCATAGGTTTCATCATAGTCTATTCCTTCTAACTGTGAATAACCTTTAGCTACTAGTCTTGCTTTGTTTCTGGTCACTTTACCAAGTTCATTCACTTTATTCCTGAATACCCACTTAGTACCTATGATGGTTCTTCCTTTGGGTTTGGGAACCAATTCCCATACATCATTCCTTTTAAACTACTGGAGTTCTTCTTACATTGCTTCTATCCAGCTTTCATTTGTAAGGGCCTCAACTATTCCTTTGGGTTCAATCTCAGAGATTAGTGCCACAATACTTGTTTCCTTTCTGTTCTTAGATTTGGTTCGAATTCCTTCACTGATATTTCCAATGATAAGCTCTTGAGGGTGGCTGGACTTATGCTTCCAGTTTTTGCTCTGCATTACACTGTCATCAGCATCTTCTGGTAACTGAGTAGTATCTAGCTGAGTGAATCTTTGTTCTTGAGTTCCTTCAAAGTCGATTTTTTGTGACGAGTCAGCTTCTTTGTTGAAAGTTGAATACTCAGGAGCAGCAGTTGGTTCTGGATCTTCAATTTCTGTTTTGTTCTCGTTAGAGGGGTCTTGCTCTAGGAACTTCACATTCATAGATTCTTCCACTGTCTGAGTGTTCTTGTTGAACACTTGGTATGCTTTACTGGTCGCTGAATAACCCAGAAATATACCTTCATCTGATCGCTCCTCAAACTTGCTTGAAAGATTGTTAGCATTTTTAAGAATGAAACATTTACAACCAAAGATTTTGAAGTAGGAAACAATTGGTTTTCTTCCTTTGAAAATCTCATAAGGAGTTTTCTCAAGAATTGGTCGTAGAAAAACTCTATTAATGATATGACAAGACATGGAAACTGCTTCTGCCCAGAAATGAGTTGCCACCTTACTTTCAATAAGCAGAGTTCTAGCTATTTCTTACAAAGATCTGTTCTTTCTTTCTACAACTCCATTTTGTTCTGGAGTGTAGGGAGAGGAAAACGTATGATGAATACCATTTTCATTACAAAAGTCTGTAAAGTTCTGATTTTCAAACTCTCCTCCATGATTTATTTTAATGTTAGAAATAGAATAACCTTTCTCATTTTGAACCCTTTTTGCAAATATCGAAAAATAAGAAAAAGTTTCACTTTTATTGGCAAGAAAGAACACCCATATAAAATGAGAGTAGTCATCTATGATTATCAGACAGTATTTCTTACCTCCAATGCTTTGAGTTCTAGTTGGGCCAAATATATCCATATGAAGCAGTTGCAATACACGTTTAGTAGAAGCTTGTTTCATGGATTTAAAAGAATTTCTAACATGTTTTCCCAAAGTGCATGCGGAACAAAGATCTGTCTTTTTATGGGTTAATGAGGGTAAGTCACGAACGAGCTTTTTGCTGTGTAGCTTGGAGATTTGATTCATGCTAACATGTCTAAGTTTTTGATGCCAGAGGTTTGCCTCGTCATGGACTGAAATTAGACATTTGGCAGTGTCTTCATTTATGTCTAGAAGATAGATGTTCCCATGTCTTCATCCAATGAATGTCTGAGAAGAATCATTACTAGTTCCAGAACATAAATTTTCCTTGAAGTTAATTCTAAATCCAGCATCACATAGCCGGTTGATGCTCAAAAGGTTGTACTTCAGTCCTTTAACCAGAGATACATTGTTGATGATTAAACTGCCAATCTTGACTGTTCCTGATCCAACAATGTTTCCCTTGGTGTTTCCTCTAAACGAAACTGTTCCTCCTTTAACATTTTCTAAAACAACAAACATTCTTGAATCCACAGTCATGTGTCTTGAATATCTACTATCCAAATACCATTTCTTCTTACTTTTGAAACTTACTTGCAATCAACATGCAAATTCACTTCCTTTTTGGTACCTAGATTTTCTTGGGTCCTTCTGTGTTAGTATATGCTTTGTCTACCCATTTCTTCTGAACAGGTCTCCAGACTTTAGGACATATGTTTTCAAAATGTTATTTTTCTCCACAGTTAGAGCATTTGAGATAATCCCGACCAATAGGCTTTGTAAAAGTCTTTTTGAAATGATTTCTATAGGCCTGTTGATGAGGTCTCTTTCTAATTCTCTCATTAACTTTAGGAGAATCAATCAATGAATCACTTTCCTTATAAAACCCAAATCTTGATTTATCATAATAAGGAATCTGAATGGAAAGTATATGCTATAGGGTTTTCGATCCTTTTGAAAACTTTGTAGTAAATTTCTTTTCTAAGAGACTCATTTTCATTTAGTAAAGAATTTCTATTTTCTTTTGTCTCCAAGATCTCCTTTTTATGAGATTCATTTGCATTTAAGAGAAAATCTCGATTTTCCTTTATTACTGAAAGTTCCTTTTTGAGATCATCAAAATTTTCATTTAAAGAATGATTCATTTGACTCAACTTGTGATTTTCCTTCTTTAAACTGGAAATTTTTTTTTAGAGTAGATTTTAAATTCAAACATAGTTCATTTATATAATCTGAAACTTCGATAAGAATATCAAAGTGACTAACCTCCAATTCTTTGTCTGAGTCTGAGTCTGAGTCTAAATCCACTTCAGAGTCTGAATCTGAGTGTGCCATTAGACATATGTTACCATATTCGTCTTCACTGTCTTCAACCTCAGTGTCACTCCAGGTTTCAGCTTTCAGGGCTTTCTTGTACTTTTCATACTTCCCTTTGTTTTTCTTGAGTTTTGGACAATTCTGTTTTATGTGACCATTCTTTTTGCATTCGAAGCAGACAACATCTTTGACATAATCTTCCTCATCCTTTGACTTTCGTTGTCCATTCTGCCTATTTTGCTTTTTGCTGTAGAGCTTCTTGCCCTTCTTGTTTAGCTTCTTTACCTTTCTAATTAGCAATGCCAGTTCTTCATCGTCCAGCTCGTCCTTAGAATCTGTATCATCAGAATCAATATTAGACTTAAGAGCAATGGTTTTCTTACCTCTGGATTCCACTTCTTCATTCATTTGCTTTGCTCATAGGATTGCAAAGTACCAACTAGCTCATCGATTGTCAATGGTGAAATACGCAAAGTTTCTCTGATAGAAGTCTTCACATTATTCCATTCTTTTGATAGTCCTCTTAATAGCTTGTTGACTTTCATGGAACCAGAAACATGATGTCCTTGATATGCTAGTCCATTTACAATTTCTGTAAATTGACTAAACGTGTCTCCTATTGACTCTCCCTGCTTCATCTTGAATGATTCATATTGACCAAGTAAAATATTTACTTTGGTCTCTTTAACACGATCAGTTTCTTCATAGGTTACGTGCAGTCTGTCCCACACTTCCTTTGCTATATCACAAGAAGAAATTCGATTATATTCATTAGGTGATAAAGCACAGTAAAAGGAGTAGATAGCCTTAGCATCAAGAGTTTGTCTCTTGGTCAGTTCTTCTGGAGAAGTGGTAGCTGATGTTTCTGTTGCTTTCCCATCGTCTTTCTTTGAAGTTTCTTTGGTCTCACCATTTCGATCAATTCCCCTAGCAACTACGTCACATTCCAGTGGATCCTTTGATCTGAGGAAGGATTTCATCTTGTTCTTCCATATATGTACTCTTTGCTGTCAAAATAAGGTGGTCGCGTATTACTCTGTCCCTCGATTAGTCCCAGTGCAAGAATACTAGCCATAGAGGATCTTTAACTTTGAAGTAACAAACACTTCAAAAACTCTTGGCACAGGACTCTGATACCAATTGTTAGAATTAGTATTAACACCTAGATGAGAGGTGAATAGGTGTAGAGGAATTTTACACACAATTAAAACAAAACTTTAGCAATCTATAAACTGAAATTAAATAGAAAGAGTGGAGAAGATTGCAAACACAGTTTATAGTGGTTCGGCTTTAGACAAGCCTACATCCACTCTTCAGGCGATCAGCCAATAGGCTGGATTCCACTATAAGATCAAAGGTGATTACACTCTTGAGTGTTAGCACTCGGTGATGATGAATCTCACTGAGTCACTCTTCTTGGTAATTCACTATGACCTCTCAAATTCGCACTTCAGACAATTGAAGAACAGAATCGCACTTTGGAATATGTTTATCCTATCTATTTCCTAGGTCTCATCCTATCCTTATATACTCTCCAAGCCACACTCGACCGTTGGCTCTTCCCTTGAAAGTTTAGTCTTCCCTTTCCTGGACAGACTTTATAAGACAAGTCTTTTTGACCGTTGGAAGTAGATCAAATCCTCTTGGATTCTGCTCACCTATACAATCAGAATCCGGGCTTCCATAAGTGCTTCATTATTCTTTGGGGGTTGTCCTTTAATTGATCCTGCGATCAAATTAATATAACAGAATCAATGTAAATAAGGTAAGTGAAATACTTGACCGTTGGTGATCAATTCCTGAAGTTTCATTCTGAGTCTGCTCAAGATTTCAATCTGGTACAGTCAAACTTAGAATATGTGTTTCTTCAAGTCTTCCGTCTGATACGGTCAGACTCAAAAACACTGTATGTTTTCCTTCTGCCACTAGCAGACTTAAAAACATACACCATCATATAGCTTATTCCTTCTAGAGATATGTATAAATACTTACATAAAATGATTTGTTAACATCAAAACTATGAGTTTTCAACACTTCATACAACAGTAATATTAAATTATTAGTTAAATGACTAACTTTAATTGTATGAGAAACAAATTATTTAGCATCGCTTCATAATCATCATACGGATTCTTTTCTATAATGCAAACAGTGAATGGATTTTTTTTTATTCTTTCAATAACTAAAAGCAAATATTTATTCAAAATTTAGGGGAAAAAAGAGAATGATGAAGTTGGTCATTGAGGACGCAAATGATAAAATTTCTAGCTAGAAATTGATTTCTGAAATAGAAATAGAAAAATCTATTTCTATTATTGGATGAGTTTTTTTAGCAAAAAAACGTATTTGATAACGATATAAAATTTCTATTTCTAAAATAGAACTTGTTTGATAACGATGCAAAATTTCTCTCTCTTGAGTGATAGTGGGAGGGGAGGGGGCAACAGTGGCCTGTGACTTGTGACGGTGGGGGGAGGGGGCAGTGGCAACGGTGGCGGTGGCGGTCAGTTG
>MU090465.1:0-28304 GCA_014858505.1 Corymbia citriodora subsp. variegata | reverse complement strand
ACACTGATATTGATCTCCATCTTAGAGTCTGGACGTGCTATATGGTCTGGACCTGAAGAATATTGATTAAAATGGCGATCCACGTTCATTTCTTTTCTCGCAAAACTGGGCGCTCCAAAAACCCTAGGGAGACGACTAAGCACTGAATTAATCAAGATGTTCGAGCTCTACATCCCCATAAATGCAAATACAGACAATCTAAGAAGACCCAGGATTTGAAGATAAACAGAAGATGAATCGAGCTTCACCTCGAGACCAAATAAAACAGGCGAAAACTGACAATAATTCGTTAGGATTTTGCGATGTGGATACGGTAAGAAAGAGAGGAGCGGGGACAAACCAGCTTTCTTGGGCAAGGCAATCCAGTTGTTGCCGGTGCCAAAAGCCTCCACATAAGACTTGAGGGCGGCGTCTTCTTCAGGCGACCATGGCCCTCTCTTCACGTTGTTCTTGTCACAGCACGGTGATCTTCCCATCTCTCTCCTCTCTCTTTCTCTTGCTTTTCGTCACGACTCGCACCAATTTTTTCTGTGGCTCTGTGAGATCTCCCAGAGAGAGGGAGAGGGAGAGGGAGAGGGAGAGGGAGAAACGACTCAGGGACGCAAGAGTAGTTGAGGAAAGTTCAGTTGGGGCTTGGGCTTGGACGAGAGAGAGGTGCATAGAACTTGGTGGCTATATAGAGCCTTGAGCTTTGACCCCGCACGACCCTTCTCTCTCTCTCTCTCCTTCTCTCTCTAGGCATTAGTAGACCTTTCATTATCATTAAATGGATTTCTTTTTTATATAGAAGCAGTCAAAAATGTTACTCATTCACGCCATGCCAATCCCATTTCTTACCTTTTCTTCTCCTCTTTACTTTTATGGTCACTTTACTTCTATGGTCACCAAGACATGGTGAACTTGTTTCTTTTGGAAACTAATTCATGATGTACTTGTTACTTTTGGGAACTAATTCATGATGTATTTGTTCCTTTTGGAAACTAATTCATGATGTAGTAGAGGTTGTACTGTATGTTTACATTGCTAGTACTTTTCAATTGAAATATAGATAATCATTATTGACTCTTAATGAAATAAACTTCAAAAGCATAACCTTATGATATTGCTTGTGAAAATAGACCAACCCTTCGTCGGACCAACTAAATTGTATCTCTAGATGTCATGTCATGAGTGGTGCTTTTTGGTCTGTCTCTCTGTCTCCTTCCCTCCCTCTCCCTCCTTCCATTAATGACGATGCACAAAGCCAGCCGATTTCTTTTTAGAGATGTAAGATTTTGTGCTAATGGAATGTTGGTTACTTGGTTATATCATATGAGGTAGATGTGCAGTTGCTCAAAAGCATCTCAGGGGGTTCATAAAGACAGCTCGCCAACATTCATTTCCTTTCCAAATTGCTTTGCCTCGTTTTTCTTTCAAAGCCCTTGCCTTCTGAGGTGCCTCTCTTGATTGATAATGGCATGGAATTAGACCACATTCATTCAACCACATGATTGACTTTTATGCAGAGTGCTGATGAAAGTGTGTCCTGAAAAAGGTATATTGACTTGTCTCAATTTAGTGCCAGTTACCAAACTTAAAAAGAAGAAGAGACAATATGAAAAGGTTAAAAGGTAAAAAATTATATTGGGTACAAGAAAGAAGAAACTAATTTTTATTTGGTACATCAGCGATGTTTAAAAAATGATTGCACGTAAAAATTGATTATACTGAAAAGGAAAAAAAAAACGAATATCGGATTCATGTCATTAAGTAAAAACAACATATGAAAACCTAAGTTTCCGCATTTCGTGGCGACATTGTAAAATTGCAAAATAAGAAATACATACTCCTCCACAAGGGTCAAGGAATATAATAAAGGATGCTTGTGTAATTTCTTTCCTTTTATTTTCTTCGTACAAACCCACATCCATCGTTAATGATTTGGATAGCTAGTCAAATTGTCGAGGTATAACCAATTATCAATGGCATGAAGGTGACTTGGTGTAGCGAATTAGCTACGGAGACAAGATATGCACCATATAAAAAGTCCAACGGTGGACGCGTTCGAAAGGCATTTATGGGACGACGTCAGTTTCTTGTTTGATTTAGCTTCGCGAATTAAACTCATCGTCCCCAGTGGATGAATAAAAAACGTTGGCAACAACGCGGTCAAATGGTTGAACCATTCGACAGAGGCATGCCCTCTATTTATCTGTTAAAAAAAGGTATAGTATGCGTACACAAGTAGCCTCGGATCTTATATTATTTTCAAATTACATATATTGGAACGTGGTCAACCTTTGCAGATTACTTAAGCGCGCGATTACTTGCGAACCGAGACAAAATATGGACCTGTTATGCTCGAGAGAATGCATGGAAGTGTGATGTTCACACCCCGGTTAATTTCCATGGATCAATCTCACCTTTAGCTTGACCTGCTCTGCATATATTCTAGACCCTTCTCTTGGTCCATCTTCCATCTTAATTGTTTCATCAAGTTCACATCTCATCAATGGAAAAGAGGGGAATAATGCAGCAATTTCAGGTGGTAGAATTAATTTAAGATTAATTAGGGAATGAGGATAATTAATATTGCTCAAATATCATATTAAGGAATTCGATAAGCGAGCTTATATTGTTAGACAAAGAGGACGTGCATGTAGGGTCGAATTGGATACTGAACAAATCCAAGATCCAATCTTTATAATCCCCGTCAAGGCATTGTGTGACGGTTTTCTAGGAGTCAGATGGAAACTAGACTGGAAGGGTTCAAGATCAAGAGAAGTAAAAGTTGTTAAAGCTAGGACAGTTTCCTAGGAGGAATTAATGCGAGTCAGTTTGTATATGGTGCACTAATGGAAGAGCAACAGAGTCAAACTTCTGACATTTTAATACTTCCCTCGGTTTAGACATCAATCAATATGGATGTGGTCAATTTGTATTTGGTACACTAATTAAAAGAGTATTACAGAGTCAAAATTTGGAGATTTCGGAACTTCCTAGGTTTAGCCATTAATTAATATGGATGTGACATTCAGTATATCAACATCAAGTAATGTCATGTACATTAGAATAGTTACCGAAATTGATGTACAACATTTTATGTGATCCATAATCATTAGTTGCGGCAATGAATCAAACTGTCATTTATGTAGAGACAATTAGTGGTGGTAGCATATATGATTATCAGTTTATATATTGATTCTTCATAGACATTTTTATGTAGCATTAATCCTTTTCATTTTATGCCATCGACTTATGTAAACTTATTTTGTCACCCATTAAAAAGAAGAAGAAGAAAAAGGAACTTTTTCATAAACTCAATCCAGAGTATCCCAATTCATGCAACAGCTTTTTTGTAGTTGTAAACTCACAAAGAGAACACGAAGGAGAATCGATGAGAAAAGAAGGTTGAATACATTTTATGTCCTTTAATTTTGGGATGATGGACATCTTTTCATTGCTGATATTGAAAATAGCAGGAAGACAATATTTTCTAAAGGTCCATGTTTGAAACATGACATCTTCTGTGATACATGGGCTCGAACAGCTGCTTTAGCTGAGAAAGCCCATGTTTGAAACATGACATCTTCTGTGCTACATGGGCTCGAACAGCTGCTGTAGCAGAGAAAGCCCAATCTTGTTGGACTCGTAGTTAAGAACCCAAGTGCTTAAATTAGCCTGGTCACATGAATAGCTTTGTCCAATGCACAACGTTCAACGCGCAAAAGCCCGCTAATTTCATCAAAGATAGGCAATTTAATCTGAAATTGCATGACTGGATGGGACACACTTCTGGAAATCACTCTCTCTCAATCTTTGGCTCTTGTAAGACAGAACAAGTCACGATACTAACTTGAGCAGTATTGTATGTCGGAATAACTATACCCTATTTTCTATGGGAAGATTGTCCAAAAGGTCATAACTTATTGCATTTTCACTAATTTCTAAAATTTTTTACTTCTTATCAGTTGAGTCCATTTAGCCAATTATAGTCGAAATTTGCTGACGTAAACGTCAACAGTGCCACGTAGGATAGTTGGCACTAGTGCTGACATAGATAATTTTTATTTCTTATTCATTTTTTTTATAATTTTTTTCCTGTTTTCCCTTTCTCCTTTCTTTTGTCAGTGGCTAGACTTGGCCATGGCTAGGCAGGCTAGCCTTGTTGGCCATAGGTGAGGGCAAGCCTTAGTGAGGGTAGCCCTCACCCAAGTGAGGCTCGAAGAGGGTTGGCCTAGCCCAAGCTAGACAAGACTAACCCTCGCTCAAACCGACTACCCTAGCTTGGGTGAAGGCCAGTCTCCCAAAATCTAGCTTTTTAATATTTTTACTCTAATTTAGTTTGTATTTTTTTAAGACATGTCAACATTTTAATTGGATAGAGTTAACGGAAGAATACGATTAAATCAATTTGACAAATTTTATGACTTGATTGTACTTTTTGTAAGTTTTATGACTTAATTACACTTTATAACAAATTTTAGAATTCTAGTACACATATCCCACAATAATAAAGAAAAGTTTCATCTCTAGGAACCAAGCATGACCTAACTCTTTTACCTATCTTGACTTCGATGTTAAACATTCTTTCTATTCAACCTCTCAAGAAACCAATTTGGATAACTCTATCTTGAGTGAAAGGGGTCAAGTCAAGTTCAGACATTAAGCCTTGTGATTACGGCATCTATATGAGGAAGTGTAAATTAGTAAATTAGAAAATGCAAAAAATGTTCAAAACACATACATTTTGTAGGTACTTTTTTTTTTTTAAACACAATCAAATAGACTCTCTTTTAATCATTGGAGCTATCATTCTCACATGAAAATGGGGAGATGAGAGGTTCATATCCCCACTTTCTCAAGGGGATTAGGTAGAGACGATTTAGTTTTAGAAGTGGGTTTCAACTCTCACGTCCTAAAAGGAGGCATAGCAAAAGGTTGAGTGTTAGAGAGGAGTAGAGTAGGATCGATAAAAAAAAAAATACTCCCGTTACATTCCTTTAAATAAACCCAATGAAAATTAGTTGGTGCTTGAAGAGTTTGGGCACGGCATGAAAGAAAGCATTTAAAGATTGAGGAGTATAAGAAAAAGGCAAGAATGTTTCATTTTAAAATACAAGTAAAACACTTTTTAAAATCTAGATGAAAAACACTTGCAACTATGTTAAGGGTAAAAGTCATTTAAAACCCCAAACTTTACCTATTGTGATACATTTATCCTTATTTTTTATAACATGAAAAATCCTAAACTTGTACCTATGTAACATCTTTACTCTAAATTTTTTTTCCGTGACACAAAAAATTCCAAAATTTTATGTGTGACACATTTTATCCAAATTTTTTCCGTGACACCAAAAACCTCAAATTTTTTTTGCATACCAAATTTTTGGGATAAATACATCATACGGATATAAGTTTGGGGTTTTTAATATCACAAAAAATAGTTTTAGATAAATGTATCACACTGTACAAGTTTGGAGTTTTTTGTGTCATAAAAAATTAGCTTGGAGTAAATGTGTCACAATAGGTAAAGTTATGGGTTTTTTGTAACTTTTTCCCTTATATTAACAACACTTATAAATATATTAATAACAACAATAAAAGTTAATGCTCGATATTCAATAAAATTAGAACATTTAGAATAAATAAGGGTATCCGTTAAGATAAACGTTATCTCATAGGTGTAAAATGAAGACAAAATGAAGATTTATCTCAATACAATAATTTTATATGAAGGAATTTTAAAAGATCACCTGTGTTTGAAATGTAAAAAAAGATAAAAAATAATGTTTTAAAACGTTATAAAGCCCGACCTAGCATTTCAAGAATTATTCTCATACTTTGTTTCAAAATACTAAGAACACACAATTTATATTAGCAACTTAATCCAACTCAATCCAACCCGGGATTATAACTCGATATTAACATCTATTAGATGTACTTATAAAATCAGTGGCTAGTGCATATAATTTTTCGCGGCAAAGATCCATAGTATGTGAAAGAGCCTCTACTCAACATTTTAAAATTAGGGTATTTAGCAAGTGAGAACTATACATAGAGTAAATGTTATATCTTATATTTAAATGAAACTATTAAGAAAATTAGATATTAGACCTGAGTAAATTTTTAAATTGCTTCATTTAAACTCTAACACGTAAAACTGGATGGATATTTTCACTTTGTTGGAGAAGAAAAATATACAACTTGAAATAAGGGATGCGATGCGATGTGTGCATATATTAGCACATTAAAATAAGAAACGTAGCTAAATTGGGCACCCTTAATGGAGGAGGATAGACCAGTGAAGTTGACTTTAACTTCACTTCGTTGTGAGCCATGGCCCTCCAAGACGCCCTCATTATTTGAAGCATACTAAAATAAATTTTGAATAAAAAAAGAGATGGAATTCACCAAATTCAGAGTTCTCGAAATTCCTGTCTTTGTACCATATTCGATAATTCAATTATTGAGATTTGCCCTTGTGATCACCTTTTCTCATGGGAAGAGAAAAGTAGGAGTTCGAATTCTCACATTCTCCGAAAGTTGGGATAGTAACGATTTAGTTTCAGATGTGGGTTTCGACTTTCACACTCTTCAATACAGTTGGATAAAAATTTGAGGGTGAAAGTCGAACTAAGAGTAGGATACGGTCGATAAAAAAATTTTCCGTACTCTGAGAATAAATACGCACATTAAAGATTATTTTAGATGGAGAGAGACTTTTAAAAAAAAAAACAAAAAAAGGACTAAGGGTTACAATAAAATATGACACGTGGAATTTATATGAAATAAAAATTGAAAATATAAATTCTCTCTCTCTTTTCCCCGGATACCAGGTCGCCCTGCAATAGAATCCAGGTCTTGCTGCCGAGCGACGGCCGATCGCCGTGTCCAGGCCGACCTCCACGTCCACCCCTCTGTCGTCTCAGCGGCTGCTCGTCCAAAGATCTGGAGATGCAAAGCGGCGGTCAGCCATGGACGGCCTCTCTTACGCAGATCCGAGCGCCAACCTCCACGCCCAACCCCCGGACGTCGGCCTAAGTAATAAGCCGTCGTCATCGTTCCTAGCGACGATCTGAGCGCTCTCAGATCTGTGAACGGCTCGTTACTTGCGATTACAGCTCGTTCCTCCTCTTCTCGTCCACAGATCTGAGCGTTCGTCCTGGACACGGAGGGGCGGCTCGGCCAGGACATGCAACAGCGTCAGCATAGATGCGGCGCGGACAACGCCACCGGTAGGAAGCTCCGAGGTAGGGCTCAAAGGTGGCCGCAGGTAATTTGGCCCAATTTTTTTTTCAAATTAATTCAACATTAATATATGCAATTTTTAAGCAGCTTTTGTGAAAGAAAAAACGTTGAGAAACAAACTTTTTGGATTACTGTTTTTTTTCCAGACTATTATTTTTTAAAAATTTGAGAACAATTTTTTATACGTTATAATTGCCCCATAATTTTTTTATATTTGATCGTTCTATTAAGTTTTAATGGAACGATCGATTTTGGAAAAAAGAAGAAGTATATTATTTAGAAACCTAATTGCACCAAAAAAAAAAGTTATAGGCATGATTGAAGATTTCTCGGCAGTTGAAGGATGAGATGGTGTTATTAAGTAGAAAAAAAAGAGGAATTATTTCATTGGTGGACTTTACGGTCTCCCCAACGAGTCTTTTAAAATTTCGAAACTTGCTAAGAAAAGTTTGCTGTGCTTATGCAGAACGTTAGGTGGGCAATAGACAAGTAGATTTGACTTTTAAGTGAGCTGCCAGCCAAGTTCTTCTGGGTACTGGCACTCGCTTTCGGCCAAGTAATTTAGGTATTTCCACTCACTTGCCTCGAAAGACTCCGCTCATCTTTTCAAGCAAGGCCACGCCCCACCCACCTCTTTTCTCTATAGGGAGAGAGATCCGGAAGTAATAAGGTTTCTAGCTATGGCAAACTTAGAGGCGGGATCGAGTAGTGATGCTATACGAGCATCCAGAGGTGAGTATCAAGTGTTCTTGAGTTTCAGAGGACCTGACACTCGTCATGAATTCACGGACTTCCTCTACCACGGCTTGCGAGATGCGGGAGTCCATGTATTCAGGGATGCAGAAGAACTTCCCGTTGGTGAAGTGATTGGTGGGAATCTTCTACGTGCTATCAACAACTCTATGATCTATATACCCATCTTCTCTCGAACTTATGCTTCCAGCAAATGGTGCCTCCGTGAGCTCTCGCACATAGTAGACAACACGTCTAAGTCGGAGGGTAGAAAAAGTATCCTTCCCATTTTTCTCGATGTAGAACCTGAGGATGTGAAGCTTAAGACTCCACAATATAACAATGCATTACTGAAACACGCAAACAAGTTTCCTGAGGAAGTCAAGGCGTGGAAAAAGGCTCTTGCAGAGGTAGATGAAATCAAGGGGTGGAACGTTAAAAAGGACCAAAGGTAATACTATTTTAAGACCCCTAGCTATTTCTTCTTTCTTTGTTGTATGATGTACGACGTTGCTCCATCAAATGATTTCTTTTATTTCTTTAGTATAGAAAAGTATTGAAAACTACATCCAATTGCTGCTCCCATTCCAACTTTCCATCCTCTGCTTTGTCTATGATTACACAAGAAACTAAGAGCCGGTGAAGAAAAATCAATGTCTCAATATTCAATAGAAGTGAGAGCAAACTGCAGGGTTCAATGTACAACGCTACATTTGTCTATGTTATCTAGGTCCATGATTCTCCTAATACGAGTGTTGAATGTTTTTCTAGGCTTCGCTATAAATGCTGAAATTTTGTTTATGCACGATATGGTAGCCACCTGGTAACTTTGGCCATCGTGTCAGCCAATACTATAGTCTTCAGACATTTCTATAATTACATATGAAAAACATATCAAGTGAATTCTATTAAATTAGTCTATTCTGATTATTCATTGTATTGAGATATCGTTCATGATGTACTTCAATCTATTGAAGTTATATTTTGACAATCCAACGTGCGATGCATTGGCATAAAATCAATCTAGTCAACAAATGAAAGTGCTTTTGTGTGCTGCAGCCAACCTGTGATTATCAAATCGGTTGTTAAAAAGGTTTTGGAGAAACTGAAGCTCAAACAAAAAGCAGTGACTGAATATTTAGTTGGACTTGATGACAAGGTAAAGGACTTGACAGAGTTATTAGATTTCAACCATCGTGATGTGCGGCTCATTGGAATTTATGGAATGGGTGGCATCGGTAAAACAACTCTTGCCAAGGTTGTCTTCAATGTACTATCTTCCCACTTTGGAAAGAGTTGTAGTTTCCTTGAGGATGTTCGGGAAAACATGTCAACTAAGGATGGCACAGTCCAATTGCAGAAAAAATTACTGTCTGACATTGTTGATTCTGAATGTGCAAAAGGAGTCAAGGATAGTGAGGAAGGAATGAGGAGGATTGGAGAAATACTCAACATTAAAAGGGTCCTCGTCGTTCTAGATGATGTTGATAATAAAGAGCACATTAAGAAACTGATAGGAAATAATTTATTACATTCAGGATCCAGGATAATCATCACAACGAGAAACACAGCTGTTCTACAAGTTCAGGGATTAAAAGGTAAAATTATACCATGTGAGATGCTTAAGATGGATGATGCTGTTGCACTTCAACTTTTTTGTCGACATGCCTTTGGTAGGGATTCTCCTTTGGTTGATTATCATAGGCATTCCAGTGAAATTATCTCAAGCATTGGAGGGCTTCCTTTGGCTGTTGAAGTGATAGGTTCGTTACTTAATGGGAAAACCAAAGCATTCTGGAACGAGACATTGTCCAGCTTAAGGAATGTACCTGAGGAAGAGATTATAAAGAAGTTGAGGATTAGCTATGATGTCTTAGACTATCATCAAAAACAAATTTTTCTCGATATAGCATGCTTCTTTTTCAATAAGAAAAAGACTAATGCAATTTACATGTGGGCTAGTTGTCAATTTAATCCTGAAAGAGGAATTGATGTCCTTACCAATAGATGCTTGATAAAGATATTGGACAACGATAGGTTCTGGATGCACGATCAACTAATAGATATGGGAAGGCAAGTTGTTCGTCAGGAAAGTCTAAGTGATCATGGAAAGCGAAGCAGGCTATGGATTGCAAAAGAGGCCTGTGCAATCATTAAAACCAAAGAGGTAAGTAAGAAACCTCCGATTTTTAAAAAGAAGTTAGTATATACTAGCATAAAGGATTCTATTTGATTTAGGATGTTATCATTTTTTTCGTTCCCATTGAAGTTGTAAAACATAATGGTTGGAAGTTGACAAAATTGTAAAATTTCACTTGCAGAGGAAGGACCAGGTTCAAGCGCTTGAAATAGATGGACGGGATGGCTCCATAGAGATCGCAAATCGAGAGTTTGAAAAGTTACCAAACCTAAGATTCCTCAAGTTACTCAATGGAACTTATGTCGGGGACTTTGCAGAGTGTTGTTCAGAGATTAAATGGATTACTTGGCAGCCTCCTCTTCAAGATTTTAGGGCAAAAAATATGTATTTGGATCATCTTGTCATTTTTAAACTTGGCCAAAATCACTTCGCAAATGATTCAAAAGCATGGGACTTGATCAAGGTAAACTACATTATTTAATTCTAGTCTAACGGTCCTCGTGTTTGTATGCATTGGTTCTTACACTTGACATGCCGTCCATTTTTACAGAGAGCACAGAATTTGAAAGTTCTATCTCTTACTTGGTGTCATGACATAACAACAATTCCAGACTTCTCTAAATGCTTGGGTTTAGAGAGGTTGACTCTTGCATATTGCTCCAATCTAAAGCGAATTGAGAGCTTCATTGGAGATCTACAGTGGTTGATTAAGTTAAAGATTGTGTTTTGCAAGGGTCTCACAGATTTGCCTAAAGACGTGGGGGCACTGGCGAAACTTAAGCACTTCTCATTGCGGGGATGTGATGTTCAACAGTTTCCTAGTGGCATTAGCACTATGATAAATCTTGAAGAGCTGAATCTCTCTTGGCAACGCAATATGAAAGGTGAAATTCCGGTTGGAATTGGAGAATTGTCATCTTTAAGAATCCTAAATTTAGAAAACACCAGTATTTGGAGAATTCCAAGGACAATCAACATGCTTCATCACCTCCAAACACTCAATTTATGGAATTGTGATGCAATTGAAGAATTGCCAGAGCTTCCCACAAGTTTGACTTGTCTACTTCTTGGATCTAGATCATTGCACTCAATCCCTAATCTATCAAACCTTACCAATTTAGTTACATTGCGACTAAATGATGGCTCTTGGGGAATGACAAGATCAAAGCTAATCACCGGATGCAATTTAAGGGGGATCGGGAGTTTATCTAGACTTGAAAAGTTGGATTTTACAATGCTAAACGTCCTTGCACCTCCAGAGTTGGCTTCTCTTTCTCATCTAAAATCTCTTAAATTAACGGGCCTAGACATAAAATCCCTCGTGCGGCTTCCGTCTTCCTACTCGAGATTCAGAAATTTGGCGGATTTACGAATTTATTGGTGTGAAGTGGAAGACATTCCCCTAGATGGATTTCCACAACTGGAGAGGATGGAGGTAAGCAATTGTCAACTGCTTCAAAGGTTTTCCATTCCTTTGGAACTAACGCAGCTGCGGCATGTGGAGCTGAAATGTTGCCCAAAGCTAGTTGAGATACAAGTTGTGGATCTTTCAAAATCATTGGAAATCTTGTATGTTTCAATGTGCCAATCTCTAAGAAGAATAGGTGGGTTACCATACTTGACGAACCTGGTAAGATTGGAAATCATACAGTGCGAAGTACTTCCATGTGTCGAGGGCCTAGAAGAGCTCGAGTCTCTGAAATACTTAAAGGTCCAAGAATGCCCGTCATTGAGAAGGTTGATTGACGCATCTTGCACATATATATCAGATGATTGTGAAGTCTTTATAGAAAAGTGTGGATACTTCGTCAAAGATTCTCCCCAAGATTTAAAATTTACGGGTACATCCTTGAAGCGCTACGTGGAGGAGATTCTTCAGTACAAGGTGCGACATCTTCTTCATTAATGTGTAGGTCTGTTGTTTAATTCCTTTTTAGACCACGTGTCCTTCTTTCTTGGGCCACACAGTATACGTCTTTTTAAAAGTTGCCATTTTCTTGTTGCACCTTAATTTTCTTAGGTGGCTGATGTTGTTTCTTACATTAATCACTCATCTCTACTTCCTTTTGTGGTATTGAATATTGTCGGTTCCTAAAGCAATCTTTCCTCACTCTTTTGAGATTCCCAGCGTCTGTTGTTCTTCAATTGCTAAGGTTGCACGTTTTCTATCCTATTTTATCTCAACTTGCCTTATTGCAGTGGGACAGTTTTGGTTCTTTATATTGCCAGTAAAGTCGTTTGATATTATGCATATAATAGAAGTAATTATGGATTATTTGATTCAATTATTGCATCAATGAGTTGTGGAGAAATTAATATCCAATGATTTGATCATACCTGTACAAAAAAAGAGAAGAGCTCGGATGATTTAGGCTCAGGCGTCACATGGGAAAATGAATGATGAACAAGGGACAGACTAATACTTCTTGGTATATATGTTTGAAATCATAATGATCCATCTCCTATGAATTTGTTGTTGGCCTCTTGAGTAAAAATAATTTGAATGTTCGTTGGCTTCTTTCTTTATTAAATCTATTAGACTGTTTATGCAATGTAATTTAGAGCCAATAAAACCACCTGCAAATTAAGCATTAGCTTTGTTACACATTTATTTGTTGTTTTGCTGGTGCATGCATTTACCGTGGGCTTGACTAGTTTTCTATTTTTAGCTACCGATGGGCCTGACCAGTCAACTTTGCGTTTCTAATACTACAGCATATTGCCATCACGCGGATGCATACCTTTTATAGTACATGATTATTTCAAAGTAAATCAAAGCACATGTTGTTTGAACAAATATTCATATGTCATGTCACAATGTAACTTTTATACAAGTGAACATATTATTTCACTAAAAAGTTCAACTTAAAGAGACACTAATTAATTTTGAAGCATAAGACTTTAGATTAAGAAAATATACAACAACCGACAGACTTGCATAAAATGATTTGAAACAATGTGTCCCATGGCTATGGATTTTTCATTCGAATAGTAGAAAATAGAACTCTTTTTAGTTTTTTTTTTTGGTCGAAAAACTCTTTCTTTATTACAAAATGCAAAACAATTGAACTTTTATATATATATATATATATATATATATATATTATGATTTATGTCTTTACATTTTGTGATTTGTAGATTCAACCTTTTTATATCTAGATCTTTTTTTTTTATCACTAAATCAGAATAAAAATCTTTACTCTGCTAATGCATTTATGTCTTATTTCCAAAGGACTGTCTAGTGAACGTGGGATATAGAAGAACAAAATAATGATCTAAAAATTCAGATATGTTTCCATTCATCTAGAAAGTTACAATCCTCAAATCAAGAGTGTAGAAGCCACTACTGGAAAGTTCCATTTACACTGGCGTTAATACTATCTTTTTTCCCTAAAAAGAGGCAATATGTGATGAGATAGTACTCCCAGATAGATAATTATCTAACTTATTTGATGTTTAATTTAATTTTACATCACATACTTATTAAAAGTTCGAAATTAGATAATAAAAGAAAATTCAAATAAGTATTGCTAATACTACACTGGACATCTAAGTATCTAATCCTAGACCTGTCTCTAACTAATGAATGATGTCTGTGTCCTATAGGATTTCAGGTAGATAAGCATAAGGGATCAATATATAACCAATACATATGTTGTTTGGCTCTCACATTGAACTTGTTACATCACAGTTGGAGCGTACCTTCACAATCATATTCCACCTTGGGGTAAGGAAGCCCTGTGAGTGGTCGAAGTGTTTTGGTGGAATAAGGAGGGAAAAGAAAACAGTCACTCCTGATTCAATGACATATGAAGGATTAATCGCTGACGTTAAAGGTTTAGGCTTTCGATTGAAGAGAATGTGGTACGAGACTCCTGGTAAATACTGCGACTTACCCGTAGAGATCAAGAGTGATGAGCAAGTGAAGGGAATGGTGCAACTAGCATCGAAAAGAAGATTAATTCATTTGTACGTCGAGGGAAGGGTTGACAGTGACAGTAAGTGGGATGGAGAATACGACGACGAGATGATGGAGATGTTAAGGGGGGAATGGCAATGAAGACTGATGCGTATTCTGACGAGTATGGGCCTGAATGGGACGTTTCAAGTCATGATGAAGACTCAGACTCTGTATCTGTCGGTGAAGGCGAAATTGATGGCACCTTCTCCATTAATGATTTCCAGTCAGAGCCAGGCAATGCTGAATGTTTTGAGGCCATAGGAAATAGGAGGCAAATGAGGGACGGAAGAATTGAACACCCTGACATTGTCAATGGAGGGAAAATGACGAGTATGGAAATTAGAGAGGATGAGAGTGGAGAACCTACCGACCAAAATGATGTTTTTCGGTCGAGTTGCCAAAGGTGCGAAGGAATTGAACATCGTGAAAGCTCCTGCAAAGCTACAACCGAAGTTGAGGATGAAGGGGACCTGTCTTCTGTAAGAATTGAATATTTGCATTATCTTTGTTGTGCAGGCCTCAAAACTAATTGGGAGTTTCAATGTGGTCCAGGTGAAGAGAGATAGAACTGTGGAGACCGACCGCACCAGACGTGGTTCAAATCCAGGAAGGGATCGTGCAGAAAGAGGCAGAGGAAGGGTTATAGCAAGTTCAAGAAACAGCAAAGGTTCGAGGTCAGGTAGCAACGCAGCTTTCACTTCGGGAGAGGGCAAGGCATCAAATTCAGGAGGAAGCATATCTTCAATTTCACAAAGCAGCGTGACTTTGAGTTCTGGACAGGACACGATTTTGAATTCAGGAAGGGGCAGAGGTTCAAGTTCAAGAAGGGATTCAAGTTCAAGTAGCAGCATAGCCTCTAGTTCTCGAAGTAGCTCAGCTTTTAGTACAGGAAGGTGCAGAGGTTCAACTTTAGGAAAGAGCGCGTCTGCGAGTTTAGGAAGGGGACCAACTGAAATGGGCGCAAGTTTAAGATCAGGGGCAGACAAAGGTTCTTCAAATCCAGGAAGCAGCACGACTTTTGAGTATGGGAAGGGGCAGAGGGTTAAGTTCAGAAAAGGGCGCACCGAGTTTACGAAGGGGCACTACTGAAATGGTCGGCGAGTTTTAGATCAGCAACGGACACGGGTTCAAACTCGGCCCGGACTAACCCTCAAACATCGTGTTCATGATAAACTAGGTCAAGGTGAAGTTCAAATATCCTCGAATATTCTTCCATCTTTCTGTTCAGAGACTTAAAATCAACATGTGCTTATGAAACTATGCTTGAGTAATATCCGTTGAAGATGCACGGCAAAAACAAGTTCCAAGAATTTCAAAGTTGAAGCTTGGCTAGAAGATCACGAACGAAAGCATCAGCAGGAGTTGTTCTAACTCAGGATTGTAAAGGAGCAATTTCAGGAATAGTTTGAATTGGGTTTCTTGTTAATATTCTTTTATATTTGCTTGTCATAGTTTGCTAGCTAGATGAATATTGAAAATGTGAGGCTGCTGCTCTGTTACTAATAAGGATGTTATTGGCGGCTTTTCTATCCTTTCAGGGCGTATAAGTTTTTTAAATGCAGTGTCTTCCTTAACAAAAATCAGTAGTGTTTACAAGTGGTCATTAAAGCTTCAAAGCTTTAGAAAATATCATGCCTGAAATAACTCTTGATAATGCCGTGCGAGTTGATTGACGAGCCCTACCAATATGCGTGGAAAAGAAAAGAAAAAGGGATAAATTCGTTTTGCCCGAAGATGAACTCATATTGCAAAAAACCAAATTGATCCACGAAATTCATGAGAAATCTATTTGTCTCTTTGTTTTGCCTCTAAGTAGACAGACGCATTCTTTGCTCATCCCGATCCTCTCCACTCGCTTTCAAAACATTTGGAGAAGCTAGAGATTATGCTCTTCGATTTTCTTCAACAGGTTGTCTAAGACAAGCACATACGGTTTCTACGGCATTCCTCCTCTTCACGTTATGCCATTGATTAATGTAAATTCAGTCTCACCCAAAAAAAAAGGGAAATTTTTACGTAAACTTGATCAGAAGTACCTCATCACGAGAACTAAAATATATGAGCAGAGAGCTTGAAGTAAGTGAGAACCACTTAGGCTGCATTTGATCGATTGAATAAAAGTCAAGATATGATATGTTTTATCCTATCCCATGTTTGATAGCAGTCTAGGGTAGAATAATATTGGATATAGACTGGACATAGCCTGGATAAAAAATTCCTAGGAGAGGAGGTGGGATAGATCCGGATAGGATTTTTATTGCTTATTTTTTCAGAAATCTTATGCTCCACTTGCTGTTGTCTTCATCCCCACACCCTACGCACCTTCACCAAAAAAATTTCTCAGCTTCTTTTTCTTCATCGTCTCCCCTGGTGACCTTTATGTCGGCTATGGCGTGAGCGGCCCCATGCGCGCCATCGCTGCCCACTCCCAATGCCTCCTTCGACGGCGCCTACTCCATTGAGGCCACCTGCCATGCCCCCCACCTTGACAATATCTACATTAAGGTCCTTTGCGTCCTCAAGCCTAGTTAAAATTATTAATTAAATAATACTAAAATATTAAATATATATATATATATATATATATATTATAAATTTGATTAGTTTAAAAAAAAAGAGAGAGGAAGGGGATCCGGTGAGGGCTGTGCAGCCCTTGCTGTCGTCGCCATTACCGCCCCATCGGTGACGGTGGGCGAGAGTCAACCGGGGTCATCGAGCCCTGGCCAATGGCCGACGACCTCAATCGACCTGTGGCGAGGGCTTACGAGCCCTCCCCCAGATCTGGGCCAAGTGTCGTTGGTTTGGGCGGCCGGCGACCCTTGACCCGACTTAGCGAGGGCCAGCAACCCTCGCCGAATCTGGGGGAGGGTTGCAACCCTCACCACAGGTCGGTCGAGGTCGCCAACCACTAGCTAGGGCCCGGCGACCCCGGCCGACCCTCGCCCACCATCGCCGGCCCTTCCTAGCAATGGCAGCGACGGCGAGGGCTGCATCCTTGCCGAATCCCCCTTCCTCTCTTTTTTTTTTTTTAACAAAATCGATTTTAATTTTTTTTAGTCTAACTTGAACAATTTTTTTTTGTTAAAATTGCCACGTGGATTTTTTATTTTGAAAAAAATGCTCCGTCAACAAATAAAGTCATCAGAAAATGGACACGTGGTAGTTTGACCGGATTTTTTCGCCGTTGGTACTTAACTGATCCTTTTTTCCTCCAATTTGGCATTTAAATGTACCTTTTGTAATTTTTAACATCTAAGTGTCCCCCGTGCCAAGTTTTGGCACTCCAGGGGTCCATACGTCTAAATTTAAATCACGCCGATATAAGCAAAATTACAAGGACAATCAACAGGCTCCATCACCTCCAAACACTCAACTTATGGGGTTGTCATTCAATTCAAGTGTTGCCGGAGCTTCCCATAAGTTTGACCTGTCTACATCTTAAATCTATGTCATTGTTTTCAGTCCCAAATCTATCGAACCTTACTAATTTGGTTGAATTGCAACTACATGATAACTCTTTGGGTACAAGGAAATCAAACCTACCCATGGGATGCAATTTAAAGTGGATTGGGAACTTATTTAGACTAAAAAAGTTAAAATTAAAATTGCTAAACGTCCCTGCATCTCAAGAGTTGGCTTCTCTTTCTCATCTAGAAGAGCTTAGTTTGCGTAGGCTAGACCTAAAAAGCCTCAGGCAGCTTCCGTCCTCTTTGCTGAAATTGGATTTACGATTCTCTAGCATCAGGTGGGCGGAGTTACTTCCCTTGACAATTTGTCGACTTTAGAGTTCCATCGCTGCGAAGTGGAAGACATTCCACTCGAGGGGCTTCCACGCCTAGACAAATTAACCGTTGACTGTTGTAAATGGCTTCAAAGATTATCAATTCCTTCGGGACTATGGAAGCTGCGGCAAGTGGAAGTGAAATATTGTCCCAAGCTAGTTGAGATTCAAGTTGTGAGTCTTTCGAAATCATTGGAATACTTGAGCGTTAGGCAATGTGAGTCTCTAAGGAGAATAAGTGGGCTATCGTACTTGAAGAACCTGGAGAATTCAAGAATCAAAGATTGCTATATACTTACTAACGTTGAGGGCCTTGACGAGCTAGAATCTCTCAAATCCTTGGAGGTCAGAGATTGCACTTTATTGAGAACATTGATTGATGCATCTTGCACAAAAATACCAGATGATTGTGTCGTCAATATATGGATGTGTGGAGACTATTAAAGAGTCTGAATAGAGAATGCCTTTGAAGCATTATAGAGAGGAGATTCTTCTAAATACATCAAACAAGGTGCGCCATCTTCTTCATCAATGCGTGGGACTTCTGTTTAATTCCTTTAGGAAAGGGCACAACTGTGAGTTTAGGAACTGGCACAACTAAACTGGGCGCAAGTTCATGATCAGGTAGGGGAAAAGTTTCTTCAAGCCCATGAAGCAGCGTGCCAGGAAGGGTAGGTTCAGCTTCAGGAAACGGTGCAACTGAGTTTAGAAAGGGGCACAACTAAAATGGGTACAAGTTTAAGATCGGGGATGGACAAAGGTTCTTCAAGTCCACAAAGGAACGCAACTTTGACTATACAAAGGAATAGTGGTTCAACTCTAGGGAAGGGCACGAGCGTGAATTCAGGAAGGTGTGCAACTTTGAGTTTAGGAAGGGGCACGACAAAAATGGACACAAGTTTAATATCAGGGATGGACAAAGGTTCGTCAAGTTCATGAAGCAGTGCATTTTGATTACAGGAAGGGACAGAGGTTCAACTTCAGGAAAGTGCGCAATTGTGAGTTCAGGAAGGCGCACAACTAAAATGGGCGCAAGTTTAAGATCATGGACGGACAAAGGTTTTCCAAGTCCACAAAGCAACGCGACTTTAAAGTATTGGGATGGTGGTTCAACTTCAGGGAAGGGTGTGAATTCAGGAAGGGGTACAACATTGAGTTTAGGAAGGGGCACAACAAAAATGGGCGCCAGTTTAATATCAGGGACGGATGAAGGTTCTTCAAATTCATGAAGCAGCGCAACTTTGATTACAGAAAGGGGCAGAGGTTCAACTTCAGGAAAGTGCGCGACTGCGGGTTCGGGAAGGGACATGACTTCAACTTTAGGAAAGGGCACAACTAAAATGGGTGCAAGTTTAAGATCGAGGATGGACAAGGGTTCAAGCTCGGCCAAGGCTGAACCTCCAACATCAAGTTCATGATAACCTAAATCAAGG
This sequence comes from Corymbia citriodora subsp. variegata, assembly GCA_014858505.1. Taxonomy (NCBI): domain Eukaryota; kingdom Viridiplantae; phylum Streptophyta; class Magnoliopsida; order Myrtales; family Myrtaceae; genus Corymbia; species Corymbia citriodora. The sequence continues at coordinate 9,027 of MU090465.1, read as the reverse complement.
TAAAGTTCAAGCTTCCTCGAATGTTCTTCCGTATTCTTCTAGGAGACTTAAAATCAACGTGTGCTTATGAAACTATGTTTGATAATTTTCTGTTGCATAAGCAAGGCAGAAACACGTCACAAGGTTGCGGCATGGCTAGAAGACGACGAAGGAAAGCATCCGTTTTTGAATCGGGTTTCTTGTTGATGTCCGTTTTTGTTTGCTTGTCGTGATTTGTTAGCTGAATGGATACAGAAAATGCGAAGCTACTGCTCTGTTACTAGTAAGGATGCTATCGGCAGCTTTTCTATCAATTCAGTGTGTAAAAGATATTTAAATGGAAAGTGTCTTCCTTACAAAAATCAGTAGTGTTTACAAGTAGTCAGTTAAGCTGCAAAGCTCTAGGAAATATCATGCCTGAAATAGTTCTCGGTAATATTGTGCGATGCATAGGCTATGACCTTGTATTGATGATCAGCCCTACCATACGCATGAGATGGAAAAAAAGGATATGGTATTGGAAGTCTCTAAACTGTTGCAAAATGTTCAATCAGATCTCTCAACATAAACTGTTTATTATGTTTTAGTGGTCATTCCATAAAAGATAAATGCCAATGTGGTATCTTATGTGGCCAATTATAATATAAAAGGTAGTTGTCAAAAATTTAAAATGTAAAAATCTAGAAAAGGACGAGAATCTGAAAAAAATGAGAATAAAAAAGTCAAACGGAAATTTATTTTGGATGTCTCCATCAAAAATTAGTTTTGAACTGGGTTGCGTTCGTTTTGCCTGAGATGAAGTCATTCAGCAATAAAGCAAATTAATCCACGAAATTCAATAGAGATCTTTTGTTGCTAATTGAAGCACTTGGGTTCTTAACTAGTAGTCCAGCAAGATTGGGCTTTCTCTGCTAAAGCAGCTGTTCAAGCCCATGTAGCCTAGAAGAGGCCATATTTCAAACATGGGCTTTCTTTCAGGTTATCCTCCCTTCTACTTTCAATATAAGCAACAAAAGATCTCTATCATCCCCAAAATAAAGGTATAGAAAATGTCTGTAATTCAGTGGTTTTCTCTTACACACTTCAATGCTCTCTACTCATATTTTTGTTTCTCATGGTGAGATACTTCCGGTCAAGTTTACATAAAATTTTCTTCTTTTTTCCTTTTCTTTCTTTGGGTGAAAAAATGAATTTACATAATTTAATGACATAACATAAGAGGAATAATGCCACAAAAAATCGTATGTCTATCGAGATGAGTGAGATTGCAACTGTCTAATTATAGGCAAAACCAGAAGGCAGCAAATGCCTTTTGTTTATAGCAAAGTTCGTTTGATTGTTTGTATGCACCAATTAATTATGAAATTGCATTGATAGTCTCGACTTGTGTCCTAACTCGTTTGAGGGCTAAATTTATCTCAATTGTTTGTCTCTCACCTTTAGCTAGGGGTGTCAACGGGTCGGGTCGGTTCGGGTCGGGTTTCGGGTTTTTTTATTAAAAAATATTATAAAGGGAATTCGAAATACTTTTACGTGACGTTGCGAGGCCTCATCCAATCCATCCGTGAGCCGTGATGTTGCGAGGTCTCGTCCAACCCGTCTATGGACCGTGATGCCGCGATGTCTTGTCTAACCCGTCCGTGAACCATGATGCCGCAAGACCTCGTCTAACCCGTTCGTGAACCGTGACGCCGTGAGGCCTCGTCCAACCTGTCTGTGAACCGTGAACTCGTCCTTGAACTATGACGCCGCGAGACCTCGTCCAATTCGTTCGTGAACATCTCCGTAGATAGATAATTTTTTAATAAAAAATTATGACAAAGGGAATTCGAAATGTTTTTACGTGACGTCGCGAGGCCTCGTCCAACCCGTCCGTGAACATCTCCGCAGACAGATAATTTTTTAATAAAAAATATGACAAAGGGAATTCGAGATACTTTTACGTGACACCACGAGACCTCGTCCAACTCATCCATGAACATCTCCACAGACAAATAATACTCCTTCCTCTAAAGTTCTGTGTCGGCCGCGAAAAAGAAGCAAATCATATGAAAGATGAGGAGAGAGAGAGGGGGGAAGAGGGAGAGAGATTGATAGGGGCCGACAACGACGAACTCGTGAGATGAGACGTGTTGGATGAATTGTGAGTAGAATGAGTTGTAGAGGAAATAGCTTGGGTGAGTGTATTTGAGTTGAAGCTTTTAATGTGTTTGGGTCGGAACAATGTTCCAACCCTAACTTGACCCAAACATGTATTCCATTTGTGTTTATAATTATTACCCAAACAATATTAAGACCCGAAACATGTACCATATTTATTTCGTGTTCGGGTCGTGTTCGGGTCATGTTCGGGTCGGGTTTGATGAGTTTTTTTGACACCCCTACCTTTAGCAATGGTTCTTCGGTCCAAAGGGCCAATGTTGTTCTCTTTCAAGATGTATGTTGAAATTAGCAACGGTCAACGCCCATATCGCATCTTTTGCCTTTTTACCCCCAAATTAGCAATACAAATCGAAAAGCATGACCACTCATGGAGTCCAACCCTCCGTTGTCCCGGCGGCTGTGCCTTGGCTGCGAGCTGCTCGTCCACAGATCGGCGGTCACCCATAGACGGCCTCTCCTCCGCAGATGCGAGCGCCAACCTCGACGCCCACCCATCGGACGTCGGCGTGAGTAAGAAGCCGCCGTCATCGTTCTTAGCGACGATCTGAGCGCTGTCAGATCTATGAACGGCTCGTTACTTGCGATCACAGCTCGTTCCTCTTCTTCTCGTCCACAGATCTGAGCGTTCGTCTTGGACACGGAGGGATGGCTCGGCCTGGTCACGCAGCGGTGTCAGCCTAGACGCGGCGCGGACAACGCCGCCGGTGGCGATGCTGGAAGGAGGCTCCGAGGTTGGGCTCAAAAGTGGCCGCAGGTAATTCCAGATTTTTATGTTTTTAAAATTTGAAAACAATTTTTTATACATTATAATTGCCCCAATTTTTTTTTAAAATCGATCGTTCTACTAAGTTTCAAAGCAGAACGTAACCGACCAAGTTTTGTCAGGTATTGACACTCCCACCTCTTTTCTCTATAGGGGGGGAGAGATCCGGAAGTAATAAGCTTTCTAGCTATGGTGAACCCGGAGGCTGGATCTAGTAGTAATACTGCACGAGAATCGGGAGGTGAGTACCAAGTGTTCTTGAATTTTAGAGGACCCGATACTCGTTATGGATTCACGGACTTCCTCTACCACGGCTTGGTAGATGCGGGAGTTCACGTATTCAGGGACGAAGATGAACTTAGAGTTGGCGAAGTAATTGGTGAAAACCTTCTGCGCGCTATCAACAACTCCATGATCTACATACCCATCTTCTCTCGGACTTATGCTTCCAGTAAATGGTGCCTCCGTGAGCTCGCCCGCATGGTAGACAATGCGTCTAAGTCGGAGGGTAAACAAAGCATCCTTCCCATTTTTTTCAATGTGGAGCCTGAGGATGTTAAACTTAAGACTCCAAAGTATAGCGATGCTTTACTGGAACACGCGAAGAAGTTTCCTGACGAAGTCAAGGTGTGGAGAAATGCTCTTGCAGAGGTGGATGAAATCAAGGGATGGAAAGTTAAAGAGGGCCAAAGGTAATACTCTTTCAAGATTACCTTTAGTCTTTTCTTTTCTTTTTCTTTTTTTGTCGTATGAGATACGACGTCCCCTGCCAAATGATTTCTTTTATTCTTTTATAAACGGAAAATATTGAAAGCTACCTCCAATTGCTGCTCTCATTCAACTATCCATCCACTTCTTTGTCTAACAATACACAGGGAAACTAAGATTCGGTGAAGAAAATCATGTCTCAATATGCAATAGAAACGAGAGCGAACTGCACCGTTAAATGTCTACATTATCTCCGTTCATTATTCTCCTATTTTGAGTGCTGAAATATTTTCTAGGCTCAGCTATAAATGTCAAAATTTTGTTTGTGCACGAGATAGTAGCCACTTGGTAACTTTGGTTATCATATGCTATAGTCTTCAGACATTTCTATGATTATTTACGCAAAACATACCAAGTGGATTCCACTAAATTAGCTTATATTGATTGCTTGGTGTATTTAGATCTCGTTTGTGATGTACTTGAATCTATCAAGTTAAAATTTTGACAATCCTACGTGTGATGTGGGGGTATGAAATTAATCTAGTCAACTAATAAAAGCACTTCTGTACATGGCAGCCAAGCGTCGATTGTCAAATTGGTTGTTATAAAGGTTTTGGAGAAGCTGGAGATAAAACAAAAATCAGTGACTGAACATTTAGTCGGACTTGATGGTCGAGTAAAACACTTGACAGAGTTATTGGCTGTTAACCGTTGTGATGTGCGGCTCATTGGAATTTATGGAATGGGTGGCATTGGTAAAACAACCGTTGCCAAGGTGATCTTCAATCACCTATCTGCCCACTTTGGGAATTGTTGTAGCTTCCTTGTGGACGTTCGAGAAAGCATATCAACTAAGGACGGCATGGTCCGGTTGCAAAAAAAATTACTGTCTGACATTGGTAATTCTAAATCTGCAGAAAATGTTGAGGACAGTGAACAAGGAATGCAGAGGATTGGGCAAATACTCCACACTAAGAAGGTCCTTGTGGTTCTGGATGATGTTGATAATAAAGAGCACATTAAGAAACTAATAGGATGTAAGTCATTACATTCAGGATCTAGGATGATCATCACGACAAGAAACACGACTATACTGCAAGTTCAGGGATTTGAGGGTAAAATTCTACCATATGAGATGCTTAAGATGGATGATGGTCTTGCACTTCGACTTTTTTGTCGGCATGCCTTTGGTAGAGACTCTCCTTCGGATGATTATCAAGATCTTTCAAGTCAAATTGTCTCAAGAACTGGAGGGCTTCCTTTGGCTGTCGAAGTGATTGGTTCATTACTTTATAAGAAAATGAAAGCATTTTGGGAAGAGACGCTGGTCAGATTAAGGCATGTACCCGAGGAAGAGATTCTAAAGAAGTTGAGAATTAGCTTTGATGACCTAGACGAGTATCAACAACAAATTTTTCTCGATATAGCATGCTTTTTTTTCAATGAGAGTAAGACTGATGCTATTTACATGTGGACTGCTTGTCAATTTTATCCAGAAAGAGGAATTGATGTCCTTACCAGCAAATGCTTGATAAAGATATTGCACAATGATGTATTTTGGATGCATGATCAACTCATAAGCATGGGAAGGGAAATTGTCCGTCAAGAAAGTCCAACTGAATTTGGCAAGCGAAGCAGGTTATGGATTGAAAAAGAGGTCCTTGAAGTAATAGGAACCGAAGAGGTAAATAAGAAACATCCAATTTTCAAATAGAAATTTTATATTCTGAGATAAAGGATTCCTATTTGGTTAAGCATGTTATCCATTTTTTCCCTGCCCATCCAAATTGTAAAACTTAGCGGGTGGAAGCTGATAAACTTCTCCACACCATTGCACAATTTCACTTGCAGAGGAAGGACAAGGTTCAGGCGCTTGAGATAACTGGAGGCTACAAAGAGATCACAAATGAAGAGTTCGAAAGGTTACAAAACCTAAGATTTCTGAAGTTAGGCAATGGAACCTTTGCTGGGGACTTTGCAAAGTGTCATTCAAAGTTGAAATGGATTTCTTGGAAGAATCCTTCGAATTTCAAGGCGGGCACTATGTATTTGGATCATCTTGTTGTTTTCAAACTTAGCAACAATTCACTCACAGATGATTCAAAAGCATGGAACTTGTTCAAGGTAAATCACATTATTTAATTCTAGTCTAATGGTCGTAGTGTTACTATGCATTGGTTCTTACACATGACATGTCATCCATTTTTACAGAGGGCACGGAATTTGAAATTTCTATCTCTTGTTAAATGTGATGGCATAAGGACAATCCCGGACTTCTCTAAATGCTCGGGTTTAGAGAGGCTGACTCTTTCAAGATGCAACAGATTAAAAAGACTTGAAAGCTTCATCGGAGGACTATCGTTGTTAATTGAGTTAGATATCAATAATTGCATGAATTTTATAGATTTGCCTGAAGAAGTCGGGGCACTAGGGAAGCTCAAGCACTTGTCATTGCGGCATTGTTCTAAGTTGAGAGAGCTTCCAAGCTCACTTGGGAATTTAACCTCATTGATAGAGTTAGACTTATCACATACGAGGATAGAGAAACTTCCCGACTCCATTGGAAAGGTAAAATCATTATGCGCATTGTGTTTTCCTAAACATGAATCATATCCTCTAAAGCATCATGTTTTGCAGTTACCTAGAGGCATCAGCATGTTGGAAAATCTTGAAGTACTAATCCTAAGAGATTGTCATGAGATTCAAGAGTTGCCGGAGCTTCCCACAAGTTTGACCTATCTAGATCTAAAATCTAAATCTTTGCTTTCAATCCCTAATATGTCAAACCTTACTAATTTGGTTGAACTGTTTCTTAGTGATAACTCTTGGTATACAAGGAAATCAAATCCAATCATAGGATGCAACTTAAGTTGGATTGGGAGGTCATCTAGACTGAGAAAGTTAGAGTTAAATTTGCTAGAGGTCCTTGCACCTCCAGAGTTGTCTTCTCTTTCTCATCTAGAAGAGCTTGTTTTGAGACACCTAGATTTAAAAGCCCTCGTGCAGCTTCCATCCTCCTACTGGAGATTGAGAAATTTGTTGACTTTAAAGATCGAATGTTGTGAAGTGGAAGAAATTCCACTCAAGGGACTTCCACGACTGAAGGAATTAACTGTTGAAGGCTGTCTACGACTTCAGAGATTATCTGTTGCTTTGGAACTAAGGAAGCTACAGGAAGTGAATGTGTTTTTTTGCCAAGAGCTAGTTGAGATACATGTTGTGGGTTTTTTGAAATCATTGGAGTCTATCTTCGTTTCTGAGTGCGTATCTCTGACAAAAATATATGGGTTATCACATTTGAAGAACTTGGAGAAATTGAAAATCGATAGGTGCAATGTACTTACTAATGTTGAAGGCCTTGACGAGCTAGAAATTCTGAAATTCTTGGAGGTCAAAGATTGCACTTCTTTCAAAACGTTGATTGATGCATCGTGCACAAAAATACCAGATGATTGCATTGTCAATATATGGATGTGTGGAGACTCTATCAAAGATTCTAGATGGGAAATGCCTTCTAAGCATAGAGAGGAGATTCCTTGGAATACATCAAACAAGGTGCGACATATTCTTCATCAATGTATGGGACTTTTTTATTTTTAGATTGGTTTTACTTTGCTCCTACTTTAACTCTCACTCTGAAACTTTTGTTCTGCCTCTTTGTAGAGCATGGGAGTCGAAACCCATTCTTAAAATTAAATCATCCCATCCCAACCCCCTTGAGAATGTGGGGATTTAAATCCCCCACCTCCCCCTTCCCATGTCAGAAGGGTGGCTACTGAGGCAAATTCCAGTGATTTGATAAATGGGACTTTGTTTAATTCCTTTTTAGGCCAAACATTGTCCTTTCTTTAGCCACACAATATCTACCCTTTTAAAGTTGCCATTTTTTTTTTTGCATCATAATTTTCTTAGGTGGCTGGTTTGTTTCCTCACATTAGTCACTCATTTCTACTTCCTTTTTTGGTGTTGGATATTGTCAACTCCTTAAGCAATCGGTGTTGGATAGTTTTGGTTCTTTATATTGCCAGTAAAGTCATTTGGTATTATACATATGATAACAATATGGATTATTTGATTCGATTGTTGCATTGCTGAGTTGTGGAGAAATTAATGTCCCACGATTTGATCATAGCTGTACTAAGGAAGAGAAACAAGAACTCGGTAGATTCTAGCATGAGTCGCCACATGGGAAAATGAATGATGAACATGGGGTAGATACTTCATTATATATATGTTTGATATTATGATGATTCATCTCCTATGAATTTGTTGTGGCCTCTCGAGTAAAAATAATTTGAATGTCGTTTTGCTTCTTTCTTTATTAATTCTATTAGACTGTTTATGCAATCTAATCTAGAGCTAATATAACCACTTTCAGGTCTAGCAATAGCTGTGTCACGTATCTATCTGTTGGTTCGCTGGTGCATGCACTTATAGTGGGCTTGATTAGTTTTCTGATTGTGGCCACCGGTGGGCTTGACTGTGCGTTTTTAGTACCCTAGCATACTGCCACCACGCTGATTCATGTCTTTTGCATAGTACATGATTATTTAAAAGTAAATGAAAGCACATTTTGCTTGAACAAATAGTGATATGTCATGTCACAATGTAACTTTTTATACGAGTGAACATATTATTTCACTAAAGTGCAATTTAAAGAGATTAATTGCTAACAGGCATGCGGCCCTACTGGTAAAGGGATTGGGGGTGGAGCTGGATAATACCTGATTCAAGATTCAATCCTTGTGAGCATTGCACACATATGTACATAGAAGAGAGGAGTGTGACAAAAAAAAAAAACAAAAGACGCTAATTAATTTTGAAGCATATGATTTTACATTAATAAAGGATACAACAACATACAGACTTTCATACAATGATTTGAAACAATGTGTCCCATGGTTATGGATTCTTTATTCAAAAAGTAGAAAATAAGTGAATATATATTATGTTTTATGTCTTTACCTTTGGGATTTGTATCAACCTTTTCATATCTAGATTACTTTTTTTTTTTATCACTAAATCAGAGAGAAAATTTCTACTCGGTTAGTGCATTTATGTCTTATTTACAAAGGGTTGTCTAGTGAATGTGAGATATAGAAAAACAAAATAATGATTCAAAAATTAACCTGTGTTTCCATTCATATAAAAATTGAGGTATAATCCTCAAATCAAGAGTGGAGAAGCCGTTATTGGAAAGTTTCATTTACATTGGCATTCTAATACTACTATTTTTTTCCCCCTTAAAAAAGGGAATCTGTGATGAGATAGTACTCCCAAATAGATAATTATCTTACTTATTTGGTGTTTATTTTTAAATTCACATCACATATTAATTCAAAATTCAAAATTAGTTAATGAAAGAATAATCGAATAAGCATTACTGATCTTACACTGGACATCTAAGTTTTTAG
>MU090464.1:0-28329 GCA_014858505.1 Corymbia citriodora subsp. variegata | reverse complement strand
TTTAACAAAAACCCTCTCTGAATCTCAAGGAATGTCTGCAATACTGCATCCAAAAGGATTTATACACCTTTGCAACAGAACATGGACATATGACCTGTGGAATTCCAAATGGGGGTTGGATAGACATAAAATATCCCATCATAAGTTTAAAACATTCATGAGTTGCAAAATGGATACGTCTTCCTTTCCACATACGATAAGTTCAAACCAAAGACATTTCCATGGGCCTAGATGTTACATGGGCAGAAGAGTTTTCAAAGTGCTCATTTGAAACCAAAAACATCAAAGGTGAAATGAATGTTCTTGCAGACCTTTCCAGATCTAAGAAGCTCCTCCATCATACATGTTTACATCTAGAGAACCACACTTGAAATCCAGAGAAGCATACCAAGAAGCAAAAAGTTCAAGATTAACTTTTATACTCCGAATCACACAGGAGATATTCCCGTAGAATTCTCAAACTTATCCCTAGAGAATGATTCTTGAATGGTTGTAAAAAACTTAGGTAAGGATGCCAGCTCAAGATTATAAGACAATGTAAATGCCTAAACCTGAGACCTAGAAGCATGCATCACATATATCCATTTATCCCTGTTTTCTCATTGGTCAAAATTTCCAAAAGCACTTCAATGATTTTATTGGTATGTTATCCATAACATACTGTTGCTGCTGAATTTCCTATTGCAAGAATGCCATAAATTGTTGAAGACTTCATGAATGGAGGATATCCAATGCAGAACCTCAAGCATTTTGCAAAATTCCTTGAATGGTTCTGCCCTTTGATTTATTGAAAACAAAGAGTTGGATATTGATCCAGATCATGAGGTCCACACAGCCATCATTTTCATCAAGTCATGGATGTTGTACACTTATGATGGAAGATTTTATATCTATCCCTACCAATATAGAATTCCAACGAGTACTTTACGAACAGAATCATACCGTTCCAAATTCCATATAGCCCTATGCATATTAAGAAGAGGTTTTGTGGGATCATCCCCAAGCATATGAGCCTACTATAGAAGCCATCCAGCAATCTTTGGCAGTATACAGGGAGAATCATCTAGAACCTACGGAGTTCTTTAAGACTCATGAGATTATGGAGACAACGATTTCAATCTCAAACTCTTGACTTTAGCAAATTGTCCTCATCAAATAATCAATCTCTTTTTTTTTGTCAGACAAATAATCAAACTAGCAAGATGGCATCCAGACCCCAGACCTAGGATGTGTGGTTACTTGAGCAACTCCAACAATCAATAATTGAATATTCATATTGGACTAGCATAAAGCACTAGCCCAAAGGATTTGGATATGGATTCCAACTCCGATGATGCAAACTCAAAATATAACCCACATCACGAGCTCACATCTGCTTTAAAAAACTAGTTTGTCCACTAGTTATATTATTGTATTTCGAGTAACGATGACCACTAGTTTTGGCCAAAATGCTTCTATTAATTGTCATTCCTTCTAGTAAAATTGTCCTGTAAAAGCATCTTGTTGCATGTGGATGTATTTTGTATTATTATCCCATAAGAGAATATTGCATATGCCTATGTATTGTATACAAAAGTTTGTAATGTCTTCAACCTTTTCTATATAATGCTAACTTCAATGAGAATAGTGCAAGTATACTCTCTACTTGCTACTCTATCAAGCCTACGGATCAAAAAGTATATAAGTATTGCATGCCTCATGGTATAAATTAATGTCGCCTAGAGACCAAAAGGAAATCGCTTTGAAATGCCGAGCGAGGGCCACATTTGTCTCCGATAATCATTAGTCCTTATCATAGTCCCCACATTAGGTAATGTATGGTCGGGTCAATACACCAAGCGAACAAGATTATCTTAACCATTATAATGTGAGCTTCACATCCCAATCGTTAATCATGTGAATCCTATCATGATGCCGACAAGATCACAAGTTCAAATAAAATTGATCTGTAAAATTCACTTTCTTTCCCCCGACATATCTTTTCAGATGAAGAGAATCAAGAAAACTACTCTTTTTACTCATTTGGCAGTGGCCCCACACCTCTACCATCACCAATTCAAAAAAAATTACAGGCATGGCGCAAGTAAAAACAAAAATCATGTCAAAAAGATTGAAAATTATGACATGTTTAGCTGCACTAACCGCTATTATATCACAGATCTATTACATATTGACTGCCTAATATAGTGCTTATTTGCAGTAATTTTTATTCATTATTTAAATTATTCAAGCAATGAGAACACCAATTGTAAATTTATACGAATTAGTCACATAAACGTTTACTAAGTAAAATATTAAATAATAATTAAATAACTGATATAATTGTTATTAAGTTTCTGGTTAATTAGACAAACATTAGTTGCTAACTGTTAGGTACGACTATCTAAATTAAAGTATCAATCATGCTAATAGCAATTATTTTAATCACACGTTACATCGCTAAATTGAAATACAAACAATAAATTAATTACTAAACAAAATACAAATATTTGTACATTAAATTATAATATCATTATTGTCTGTCAAAATGATAAAAAAAATCACATATAGTGTGGATAACTTTAGATTCTACTCAATAATAGATTATAAAAATAATCGACATGATAAAACTGTTCATTTAATCATTCTTATGGGAGTATCTGACTCATTAAATTGACTATTAAAATAATAACAATTACGTCTATTCTGATTTTGGTTTTTGGGTATTTTGTAAAATAATTCTTTTTATAAGTGCGAAACAGACCAAAAAAAATAAATAAGAAGAAGAAGAAAAAGAGCTTATGCACAGTTCAACAATGGCGATCGGAAGCTCGCCGGAGGGGACGACGGAAAGACTGAAACGAACCTGGATGACGGGAAGGGAGGGCAGGCCGAGATCGTCGCGCACGTTCTTGATGAGTGCCTCCATCTTCCCGCCGTACGCCTCCGCGTCGTGCTGCGTCGAGGCGTCGCTCTCGCCCTGGTACCACAGCAGCGCCTTGATCTCCCCGCCGCCGCCGCCGCCGCCGCCGTCCTTCACGCTCTCCCTCGCCCTCTTCACCATGCTCTCGTACAGGTGGCCCCCGCGCTCCCACTCCCGGATCGCCGTCCCCCCCACCGCGCACGGCACCAGACCCACAACAGCCCCCGCGTCCCCGCCGCCGCGGCGCTCCCTCAGCGCGTTCGCGAAGGCCATCCCCGGGCCGACGCCGCAGGTCTTCCGGGTGTCGATGTCGCGGTGGAGGGGCGCGCAGGCCTCCTCCCACCGGAGGTCGGCGCTGAGGCGGAGGATGGAGGGGTCGGGGCGGCACTCCGGGGGGACGACCCGGTCCCAGCCGTGGTGGCGGGTGACGCCGCCGCGGCCGGCCATGTTGCTCTGGCCGGAGAGGATGAAGATGTGCTTCGCGGGCGGCGGCGGCGGCGGCGCCGGGGGTTGCGCCGGAGCGGAGGTGGCGGCGCCCATGGATGCGGATTTGTTGGGGGGAATTGGAGGACTTAGATCGACAATTGGAGTTGGAGGAGTAGGAAGAACCTTTTTATTTTTTATTTATTTTTATTTTATTTTTACAAACAAAAAAGAAGGAAGCTTCTTTATTTTTGGAGGAATGCCTGGAGCGTTCTAGTGCACGTGGGCCCGTGCGCGTGCGCTGATCTGACCGTCTGTCGGTCGGAGCTTTTCTTCCTTTAGACGAAGCTTCACGCGAAAACCGGGTCAGACAATGTAAAAAGGGCAAAAAACAATTGCTATTTTGCTTAAAAATAATCTTTGTGGCTCGTTTTCTTTTTATTTAAATTCGGTTGGAATCAGCGAAACTTTTCGAAATGTACGGATATTGGCATGGGGAGTTGTTTATATGTTGTATTATATGATTTTCGAGAATTTAAAGTGATTTTTCGCATTTCGAAATTTCAGAAAATTATAAATAAGGGCTGAAGTGGGATTATCTTCAGAGAAAAGGTTCAGAATGTATCTAAGTTTCAAATAAGGTCATGAAATAACTAACTCGGTCTTAAATATGTGATTCTGTTGTAAAGAAAACTTAGTTTTTGCCTCAACCTCAAGCTTATGAATGTGCTTATCTTAGGGAAAATTTCCAAAAAGTCCTAAACATATTGCAACTATGTCAATTCAATTTTAAATATTTTTTTTATCAATTCAGTCTTAAATCTTTTGCAATTATATTAATTTAGTTTATCTAGCTAGTTTTGGCTGGCTAATGCTGATATGGACACAGGTTGGCGTTGACGGTCTAACTGACTCATAATGGAGAATTTTTTGTAATTTTTTTATTTTCCTCTTCTTCCTACTTTCCTTTTTTTCCCTACTGGCTCATGGTCATTGTTTTTTTTTTTGGGGGGGGGGGGGGGGGGCGAGGAAAAGTGAGGAAGAAGAAAAAAATAAAAAATTAGAGAAAAGATAAAATCAATACAAAAAAATTGTACACATCATGTCGCCTCAACGGCTGATTGTGCCACGTAATCTGGCTAGCATTAAGTCAATAATATCAAGTTAAAATTAGTCGAAAGAACTCAATTGGCTTTAAGTTAAAATGTTTAGGACTAAATTAGCACAATTAAAAGTTTTATGACTAAATTAACATTAATACAATAAATTTAGGATTTTTTTTGACATTTTTTCATATACTTTGTTATTTATTTTAAACAATATATCTTTAACAGATGAAAGATCAAATAACTTTTACTGGCACTTGAGATCTACCATATTATGATATATTTTAAATTTCTTAGAAAAGCTTTTTTGAGAGACTATAGAAGCACTTGTTATAATAAGGAATCTCTTCATTATGTCATGACCTGACCATGGCGCCTTAGTCTCTTTTTAGGGAATCCGGGGGAAATATGAGTTTATAGATATTTGTTCAAGTGATGGTCCTCAAGGCACATCATATAAAGAAGGCTCAAACACATCATCTTTGATGTTAGGTCTTAACGTCCAACAATTGAAAATATGAGCTCTCCCAAGTTTATATTTCGTGTTACTGCAATTTATTTTAAAGTTTTTTTAAGCATCATAATCATTTAAACTAGAAGTCGCCACGAGTCTCTTTTTGGAGGTAGATTACCCAATCAAAAGCATTCATGGGTCACCACACGTGGATAGTTCATTTGGACATTTCTAAACAACGAAACATAATACAAGTAATGAAAGTGCATTGCAATAAAGTAGACACCCCGGGGGAGTAAGGAAGAAACTATCCCAAGTGCCTGAAAAATAAAACCCGCAACTCGACAAGCATCATCATAAAATTGAATTAAAAATTGGAGACATGGTCGAGATAAAATGAGTACAACAAAAGGGACCGGATCAGATATGGTCTATGGCCACCTCCTCCTCAAAATGTCCTGATGAAGTAGCGCCCTTTCATCCAAACTATCTAAGGTACTACTCATATACTGCATACACCACATCTCATGTTCTAAGCAATCACAATCAATGAATAAATAAGGACATTCAATTGGCAAAAAGGCCTCGGAGTCGGCCTTTGATTTGTGCACACATTGACCCATCCTAAATGCTCTAAGATTGATTGAGTTGCGATCATTGGTAATGTGATGTCCTAAAATTCGAGTCCTTTAAGGGATGTATGAACATGAATTTCGTCAATGCATTGTTGGTTAGTCTCACTTGGAATTGATCACTCTCGAGATACTAATCTTAAGGGGAAAGGTTAATGAGGACAGAACTCGTGCAACTAAAGAACTTGACCTGGGAAAACGATTCGATCGTGAGACTTGCGTAAGGACGATCCTATGGATATGCAGGCCGATTTCAAGGATGACTAGAAGTAAATTCGTAAACAGAGCATAATAGGACGACGGGTGAATCCATTTATTGTTATCAAGCCTGCAAATGACCTTATGTCGATTTTCGGTAATCATGTACTTTGAAATAAGAATCTATCATTCGCAATTTCATGTAGTCAAGGACATCCATGTGTCGAGATATCTTGAATGTGGTTTGATACTGAGTCAGGCATGAGTCGGTTACGCGTGAATCCTCGAAACCGCCTGTTAGTCCGAAACGTACCAAAATGACATTTGGGTGAAATTAACAGTGCATGAGAATTCAATATTAGACAACGAATTTTTGGGAATATCCGGGACGAACTTTTGGACAATGCTTCTTCGATCGTCGACTTTGCCTGTAAAGCCAAAGAATTGGAAAATGGGTTTACGGACCAAGGAAACGAGCCAACAAGGATGTGAGCTGGGCAAGGCCGATGTGAGCTGGGCAAGGCCAATGTGATGCCCGAATTTGCGCCAATTAAACTGCACATTTTAGACACTAAGTCAATAACCTTATCATAATAACGTTGATATAATTACGTCCTAACTTTGCTAATATATGGATTTCAAGAGTCCATAAATACATGCGATGTTGAAACTTTAATGGCTGCACATTTTGTTGAGGGCCTAGAGTAAACTATGGGCTGCATCAATTTCCTATGGTCAGCTAAGAGAAGAGGTTGGTGTAAGAGATTATGTGGGCTAGGGAAATAGGATGGAAAATGGGGGCAAAAGAAAAGATTTAAGAAGACTCAATCGCGGCAGAAGACTCACTCGGGGCAGCTAGCCTTTCTCCTTTCTGTGGTGTGATTAGAAAAAAAATCAAGGGATGGCTGTTAAGGAAATTTTCCTCCATGTGGATACCGGGTGGAGGGGTAAGGGGTTGCCACTTTTATTTTTCCCCTAAAACGTCCAGCAACCCAACTCTTGTCTGGCCTTCTTCCAACTCCCTTCCAAAAATGCTACTCCCACACCCTTCCTTGTCTCCAACCAGCGGCAAATAGGGGCAACCCTTTAGAAATAGAAAACCGGCACCGGAGACTCATTGATGGCACCAGCTGGTCTCTCCAAACATCCCAAGCGCGGGAGGAGGCCCTCAAAGCTGGTAGCGCCGTTTAAATGTCCGTTTGTCAATTGCGTGCTCGTTCGGTAAACTTGACCAGGCAAGTGAACCAATGGCTCTATTCTTCATGGGTAATGCCACTCTAGGGTAATTTAGAGGTAGGCGAGGTCAAGATCAAGCTTGCATGTGGCAGATTCATCCTACCTTGGTATGAGAGAGAGAAATCGAGGGAGAGACTACGAGTGAGATTCATGGACAACTCAGTAAGATAGTGAGCCTTGTTAATTGTTCAAATTCCATAGCTCGGTCAATGAAACTGAGCAGTACAATTTGTAAGCTCGACTTGACAAGGTGGGCTCGTGTGCGGAGCAAGGAAGTTGCGAATGAGGGAGGTCGTGAGTTGTTGTTGGAGTTCGCGAGTGAGGTTAGAAAGGTCAAGGAGAAGCTGGTAAATGACAAGGACAAGGGGGGGTGCTTCATGTGGTTATTAGTTTGTATCTTAGTGTTGGTTTTCAGGGGGTTCATGTGGTATTTTGCTGAATTTATGTTCATTTTGCCGAAGTTAGATTTTGGAAGCCATGTTGTTAAGACGGCCTTAAGGATAGTTGTCTGTGTTTCGACTGATGGGATAATGAATTGTGGTTTGCAAATACGCCATAGGCATCATCGTAGTTGTCCCGTTTAGGTCGAATGAGCTTGGATTCAGTTTACTGGTCATCCCATGAGTCCTCATGTAAGGATCAAGTTGCTCAGCTAAGTGATTGCTAAGGGAGGACGGCTCATGTGCCCTGTAATAGACCAAGAGTCCATGTTGGTAAGCAAGCTTAGGTTAGATAAGCGGTACCTAGATTAATAGCCTTTATGTTACTTATTTGTATGACTAAGACAAGAATATCACGTGTTGGTGGCTGTAGAAAATGGGGTAGAATCGAGTTATGGAGAGGGCGTAGGATAAGATCAAGAATGGACAGCCAAGGTTGCAGTGATTCAAGGACAAATAAATTGGAGTATGAGGCCATGTGCTAGTTAGACAAACAGAACTAGGAAGGTAGAGTGGATCTCTATCTTGAGCTTGGGAACGAGATCGGGACTAAAGATAACGTAGTTAGCCATCTCTAAACAGGTTTTGAATTGTTTTGTGCACTGGAATTATTTAGTTGTTGCAACAGGATGAGAATACATATAGTTGTGACATCGGTCGATAAGCCGATGGGAGACCCCAGGTGTCGTGATGCTTGGAGAGGGGTGAAATGGAGTGGTTGCGTACTCTCCAAAGGATTGAGGAGAATTGAATAACTTCTCACGGGACCTCGCAATACCAGGTTGGGTGCGAGGGGTACAGGGTGGGGTGTTATCTCCCCCTGGGTGATTATTGTAGCCAAACCCACATAGACGCGTTAATTAAATAGTGTCTAAGTTATTTTATTAGTTAGTAGGAACTACACTTGTTAGTCCCTTGTTCAAGCGAATTGTGTAGACCCTTGATTGAACCTTGTAGTTGATACATGGCAAACCATTTTATTCATTATTGGCCAACCCACGAGCTTGGACCACTGGTTTGCTTGCTGAGTTTTATTTTAGACTAACACTTGCTTA
This sequence comes from Corymbia citriodora subsp. variegata, assembly GCA_014858505.1. Classification (NCBI taxonomy): domain Eukaryota; kingdom Viridiplantae; phylum Streptophyta; class Magnoliopsida; order Myrtales; family Myrtaceae; genus Corymbia; species Corymbia citriodora. Next base: position 19,883 of record MU090464.1, on the reverse strand, counting down.
CTGTTTTTTTTTTTTTCATATTAGAAGATGTCATCCGTTCTACTTGCTGCCATCACGACTATCCTCTATGGTGCCCCATTCGACTTCATATGGCGACGTGAGGAAATCCACGACCGGTAGTTCCTAGGCATGACCTTCGTCAAGTTTACCTCTTGCTTGATGGTGGACACGGGCACCAACAAGGCCAGCATACCTGGCCTTCATAGCCCTATATGCATGCGTGGAAGGCCGGCTGTTGGGACCTTTGCCACTGTACGACGAGAGTCTAGGCCATGGCGGTAGCCCAGCGGTGTAGGTGGTGATTTGATGAGCGCCTGACTTTTGAGAGAGATTTTGTTCTTTTTTGTTTGTGCTAACCAACTAATTGATGAAGGACCGCGTGTATGTGGCCAAAGGGGGTGGGATACTTAGTGTTTGTATTCCCTGGTGTTTTTTGTACATGTCCCCCTCCATAGCTCTATCTCCCAACCTATACAAAGACAAGAATGATGGAAAATAAAGTCGAAGGCAGCTCATTTCTTATATTCCAGCCTAGTTTAATTGTTGCAGTTGTAATTTATTATCAGGAATTGATTAAGGGCCCGTTTGGTTCAACTTTTGGGGAATGCATTTGCATTTCCCCAAGTATCTTTAGCTCAATGGGCATTTGGTGAAAGTAAAAGTGTTTGGCAAATTGAGTTTTTCGTAATGACTTTGGGCATTTAATGAAAGCAAATACCGTTTGGTAAACTTGCATTTACATATAAATTTTCTTATTTTTTCTTTTCTTTTTCTTATTTTTTTTTTAACCAGGCCGGTGGCTGGCCAGATCTGGCCATCGGCGCTGCTGTCCGGCGGCCAGATCTGGCCGGCGACGACGCCTGGGTTCGCGCGACCCCAGGCGTTGCGCTTGAGGTCGCGACCTCCGCCGGCGACGGTTGGGTTCGCGCGAACCTAGGCGTCGCGACCTCCAGCGGCGGCGACCTCTAGGTTCTGAAGGTTGGAGGTCGCGGCGCGACGCCTGGGTTCGCGCGACCCAAGCGTCGCGTCGCGACCTCCGACCTCCGGCGGAGACGCTTGGGTTCGCGCGACCCAGGTGCGTCGCTACCGAAGGTCGCGACGCCTGGGTCGCAAGAACCCAGGCGTCGCGCGACCTCGGCGACTTCGGGCAATGATCGCCGGGGGTCGCGCGACCTCCGACGGCGGTCGCCGCCGTCGGAGGTCACGCCCAGCAACGGCTCCACCTTCATGGTTTCTAAAAAAAAAAAAAAAAAAGGTCAAATGAGGAAGTTGACTTGCATTCTTGAAATGCTGAAAGCTCAATGCTGGTCCCCCTCTGCATTGAGCTTTCAGCATTCCCCAGCATTCCAAATGCTGGCATTTGGCAAATGGAGTTCCCAAATGCTGAACCAAACACTAAAATTTTTTCCCAAGGGGCTTTGGAGGCTGAAAGCCCCTTGGGAATGCTGAACTAAATGGGGCCTAAGTATAAGTTCCCCTAGTTTAAAAACCAGGTAAGACTGGTGGCCAAGAATTGGCGTGCCATAGCCAATGTAGGCTTCATGCCCCAGGTGGGGCAGCCACCATAGTGGGCCTAATGTAAACAAGTGAGCCCATTGGACCCAATCCACCGTTTAACCTTTTCAAGCCCATTGTTTAACTTTGAGCAATTTCGAGCCCAACCAATCCCCAAGCCTGTTCCTATTCATTTCCTAGCCTATTTTTTAGGCCCGTTCATCATCTCAGCCCAAGGGCAATTTGGGAATTGTGTAAAGGTGGAAATGACCATTTTGCCCCTCTAGATATTATTGAGGAAAAGACAAGATGAGAGAGAAGATGATGTCATTGCATGGGGGTTGGAGCTTGCATTGATGAGTCTTAATGAGGCATTGACAACCAACTCTCACATCTCTCTCTCTCTCCCCTATTCAGCCACCCCCTCTCTCTCTCCCTTGTTTTCTCTCATTCTCTTTTTCCTCTCCTTCAACCTTTCATCCAAAACCTGAATTGTTCATTGCTGTTCTAACCTGATCACCGCCCACACCACTTGCGGTCATGATCAGGAGACTCCATCTGTGTCCCCCACGGTCGCCATTCGTCGGTCCAAGCCACCGATCGGCCAGAAGCCACCACAAGCCAGCTCGCTAGTTTTTGCCTTGCACCGCATAGAAAAGCTATTCTGCCCTTGTTCCAACCCAGCCGCTACCCAAACCATCTATCGGCTAATCCCCCTTGACCCCTTGTAACTGTTAGTCGCCGGCCAGCCACTTGTCGGAGCGCTGGTCAGTCCGGTTAGCCTCTTCTTCCGCTTGTGCAGTTTGGTTTTTAGAAGTTATGTGAGAACCGGAGTTCGTTGTTGCTGTTTCAGCCTTGGGACAGTCTTAGATCACCGTGGTCGAGGTTCCTGAGTGTAGCCTCCACGTTGCCGCCGCGCTTGTGTCTCTGGCTCGCTTAACGAGTGAGTTTAGCCCTAATCCTTTGTTTAGTGCCTAAACTTGCTTAGAGTTAGTTTCATTTGGGTTAATCCTAGTTTAGGAGTTTAATTAAGTTGTATTAGTCCTAAGATAGGTGGTTAGTTAGATAGTTAGGATTAGTTTAGATTAATCTTGCTTAATGTTTGTTAATTATGGTTTATGAGTTATTAAGCTTGTTTAGCTTTAATTAATTGATTGTTTGCTTTAATTAATATTTTGATTGATTTATGAATTTAATTCATTAATTATTAAATTCTAAATTTTACTATTCATGTGGCACTATTCATAATTTATTGTTCACGCGCACTATTCATTCAAAAGTGAAAAATTGCCTTATTTCATATGTTTTGATTCTATGATGTGAATTGTATGTGTAATTATATGGGTATTTGCATGAATCGTATGGTTTTCACAAAAAGGGAAAAATGATTTGTTCGAGGGACACAAAAATGGACTGCTTTTATGAGAAGGGATTTGAGATCGCATATACAAGCATGTGTGCATTGGCTAATGTTCAAGATAAAAGTGGATTATGGTAGTATGCTTACGTGATCATTAAGTTGAACCCGTCGCCCCAGCCGAAGTTTGGGAGGTGATAGTCCGATTCGTTGAAAACTTGGCGGGGGTCTGGATGCGGAGTCGCGGTAGAAGCGGGCTCATGCTCTTTTGAGAATGCCGTTTTGGGAGAGAACCCTTGGCGTTGCCCCACCTTATGGGGGAGGGCAATGCCTGGTTATGCTAGTAGACACCGGCGGGGGTTCGGTTGTGGCCCTAAGGGACAGTAATAATTGGAACACGTGTGGATGCAAGAACACATGAGAAACATGACATCATTGGTTCCAATTATGTATGAGTTGATCACATTGTTTATGTCACGCATGAATTGATAACATGCAGGGTGTGGCAATGGCCAGGTGAGATCGTCTGTGATGCAACTTGTATGTGATTGATGAATTGCATTATTTGATGGCCATGTGCATTGCTTGTATTGTGCTGGAGTTTAACGTGCAGAGTATGGCATACTTGGTAAGATTGCATGCTAACCAATTATTTGATTGTTGGTTGACCCGGGCTGTTGTATGGTTGATTGTTGTGGGATTACTTGAGAGATGATTTTGGAGAGATACCTTGAGTTGAGTTGGTGTACTAATCGGGGCTTAGGGCGAGGTCTCGCTAAGATTTTACCTCACTGGTTACTGTATAATCATTTTCAAACCCTTAGAATGGCGCACACGCCGGTGCAATTCGGGATCCCAAAGGATTGGGAAACCGTTGTGACGCACCACCGCTTCCTAGGTAGGGTGCATTTGTATGAGAAGTATCTCTCCACCATCTAGGTGGATGAGGGACCGGGGCAATGGATCCCCCATCAGGTCTTAGCATGGTGCATCCGGGAGAACGATCTTTTGATCAGTTCTCTGTGTGGTTTTGACAAGCCGCCTGGTAAGGGCCCTGAAGACGTTGACTGGGGCCCCATGGAGTTGGACCCTCCTGACGGCGCAGTGGAGAATCTTGCCCCTCGCTCCACTGGTGATTGACCCGAATGTCTCCAACTACGACCCGACGGAGCTTGAGTTCGATGGGTCTCTGTGATGGTGGTACTGAATCCGAGGGTTCTTTTTGTATAGATGGATTAGCCTAGCCCTAGCCGCTTTTTGGTTCAGATTAGAGGATAGATTTGGCCATTCGATGGGCTTGTAAATTGGAAACGATCCTTCATTGGTTAATCCGGTGAATATGTATAAATGAGTAGTTGCTATTATTCTGCTGTTCATCCCTTTATCCCTGTTAGATTGTTTGATTGTCTAATTGACTAGGGGATGGTTCGTCTTCCACTTGCGTATAATGAAATAATAAAATGAATGGTCAGCAATGTGTCTTGGGACGTCACCTTCTATTGGCCAAAAGAAGGGGTTGTTGCGTACTCAGGATTTGGGGCGTGACATTCCCATTGGCCATCCCTTATGTTCACAAGTGGTAGTCAATACCAATTGATCCATAAATTAGGGTTTGAAAATTTTCCCATATTTTCCAATGCACATGCATCGGCCCTAAACATTCATCTAACAATCACATATATAAGAGACTAAGCATGCATTCAAACCAAATGTTCTTGTTTCTCAAATCATCAAGCAAAGTGAGTGAGCCCAAAATGAGATCACTTGTTCATTTATTTGGAAATTCGGGTCATTTAGTTTTGAAAGCATATGACCAACCAAATAAGTTCCAAACAATGCAAATCAAGTGTCATTTGAAAGCTAAAGATGTGTAGAACAAATGTCCAGAAGACATTAAACTTAATTTTGAACCATTTGACCCGGAATGGATGATTTATCCGAAAAGGTTCAAGACTTGACTTGATTCGGGTCTTAACTTTGAAAAATTCAGGAAAAATAACAAATGGCTTTTGAATGGCATAAAATTTTTTGTGCAGTTAGAACAAGATGTGAAGAACATACTCTCCATTTTGAGTTTTTCAAAATTCATGGACAATTGATACAGAAAAATCAATTTAGGGATGGTGCCAAAATTAAATCATTTTCAGGGACATCTCGAACCCTACGTAGATTGTTTGCAACTAGGTCATTGCAATTAAGTCAACTAATTTCACGAATTAGATAAAAATGAGACAAATTCGAAGGATTGCTTATGCTTAAGTGTGTGGTAGATCAAATATTGGCCGCGTGCCTAAACCACATGCTTGAATATACTTTGTGGATCGAATGTAACCTAGCCTGCTTGGAAATGGCAGGACAACAAAACTTGTTAGTCAGTCTCTCACATTATGATATGCACCTACGAAATCGATGCCCTCAAGTATTGGGTGACCAAGCAAAGTCCCCGGATGAAAGAGAAGAAAAATGTGGTGCTTATATATTTATATATTATACATGAGAGTCATATCATAAACATATAAAGTATGTGAATTCTTGTGACTTTCTAATAAATTCGTAGGTGTTTGGTATTCAAAGACATGACAATATTAACAAACATGATGTATTTAGATTAGACATAAATTTAACACGAGTAATTTATAACATGAGATAATTACAACATAAAAATATCAATTGTTGGCCCAATGGTTATTAGATGAAAAAGTAAAATACTGATAGCATAGCTCAAGAAAATTTTTGAAAAAATTATAGAGATTGGAATATACAAAACAAATCTTAACAAAGATAAATTTCAACATATTAGGATTCTGGCACACAAGAGAAAATGTAAACTAGTAGGAGGTAATACAGTCGTGACCTATCCTCAAGGGGCTGCCCCTAGGAGAATAGGTATTAGTTTATGAGATGAGTCCAATGGTACATACAAATGACGATCTTGGATGGCCCATCATTTGCTACACTACAAACGACTCATCAATCACAAATGTGGACTTTCACAAGTCCATATTGTATGTGACATTTTATTTTCTATTTTTAACTCCAATTAACCCTACGAAAATTCTAATGATGAGTTGTTAAGAGAAGAGAGAGTTTGGGAAGAAACAAAAAATAAAGGGAAACGAGAAAGAAAAGATAGGGAAAGGGAGAGGAAAGAAAAGAGAGAGGGCTTCATGCATTCTTGCCAAGGACACATTGCCAAGCCAACTCAACTCTGATTTGCAATGCTTGGTAAGTGCTCACACCCCTTGTTCATTCAATTGGAGTAGTTTATGATTTAGGGCTTAGAATTCAAAATTATTAGAAATTCGTAAGGTAAAGTTTGATTTTTGAGTCGTTGAGTTGTGTATTTATATAAAAATGATAGTTTATGGTGTTGTGGAAGTATACATATCTCAATTTGAGCTTATGGCTTGCTTGGAATGAAATTTCGAAGGTTGTTGCAAGTAGTAGTCAGGTTCCAAACAGTAAATTTTGGGACTAAATTTTAGTTGCTTTTGGCGAGGTTTTGGGGTAGCTAAGTTGGGGTTGTTAAAGTATATTGAAATGACTTTCTAAAGATTATACAGTTACTTGAAATAAAATTCTGTGGAGCAAGTTATGGCGCAATGAAGTTTAGTTAGCAAGTTGAGCTTGGTGAACAACAATAGGTTTCCGTTGGATGCAAGCTTTTCATTGGCGCACATGTGTCATTTTATTGACAAATAAGCGTGATATAGTCAAATCATTCATTATAATATTGTTTTACTTGGTCTTTTAATATTGTTTTTCAGTTAATTGTTAGGAATTCGAGTATGTCAGTTCGAGTAACTACTGTGGTTGGTTTTTGGCTTTTTCCAAGTGAGTAATATTATTTCTTCTTTGTGTTTTAAACTCATGTTTTGAAAAATATTATGGATTATATATGTTATGAGTAGATAAATAGCATATTTTGTTGCATAAAACATGATCGAGCTGTTATTGCCATTTTGTTGTTTGAAATAGGGAGTTATATTTTGATTTTAGTTTGAATGCTTACTTAGAAATGGTTTGTGAAACCCTTTATAAATGAATCTTGAAAATGTTGTGGTTCTTGAAAGGTGTTTTAATATTTATTTATCAATTATTTGAGTTATGAGATGGTTATGATTATGGTTGTGAATTATTAGAGATTTGTGATTGATAGTTGGTGTTTAGCGTCTTTGTGAACGCTGAAAGATATATGAGTATGCACATATTAATCTAAGACATTCTTATAGGCCGAGCCATGGGCTTTTTAACTGATGGGAGAATCTTGATCGACTTGTCACAAGTGTTATGCATGTCCATGATTAGATACTTGAGTATGAGTTTTGTCAATGAAGTGAATCATTGACATGTGATTTGAGTTTGAACGATAAAATGTACCATCGATGTGTGATTTAATGAGATTAATCAATTGAATGGACTATTGATGCGTGTTTTTATGAGATTGGCCAATGGCTGAACCATTGTTGTTTACTTGTTATTATCTTGGGTATTTCTACTGTAAACATATTATGTTAAAGTAAGGAATATTATTTTTTAGTCTTGAAGGTTTGTTAAATTTAGGGTTTGGTGAAAGTAAGTTATGTTTGTGTTTTAAATGTGCATAGTGATTACTCGATCTATTCATTCCTTCTTATCATTTTTTCAAGTCCCTCAATTAGTGGCCAATAGAGTGACAGTGTTATTGTGGAAACTATTGGGAACTAGATATTTGGGGTATAATTTGAGGCTGCACTTTTCGGAAAAAGAATAGCCGTGTCACTCCCTCATCCCTATATTAGGATTTGGGATGTGATAATTCAAGTTTGATCGTATAATATGTGGGCCTTGTTGTTGATTAAATTCCACTTAGTCTAGTATTGTTGTTGTGGCCTAACTTGGAAGCAGGTTGGACCACTTAAAGATTCGGCAAATGGATTATTACGCCTAAATTTAATTGGGTTCTCCTAAGCCCATACCAATTCGTGACTTAAGATTTCACTAATTTTCATTTAGAAGTCTTTACTAAATTGTTTTTATTGGGTCGATTAGAAAGCAAGTAAATTACTTTACTTCGATGAACTAGAGATTGTAGGAACCAGGACTTGATTACACTAAATTTCTCAAACTTCCTTTCGATACATTTTCTCTTTCGTCTTTAAAAAATTGTTTTGTAGCCAACTTGCATTGATTTTAATTTACTCCCTAACATGCGAGATGATCAGGAGGGTGTGTAACTATTATTTAACACTCAATAATCAAAGTATTAAATAAATTACGAGGAAATAGGAGAATTACTTATCTTGAAGCAACGAAACGAAAGCATTTGCAGTATTAGTTAAAAATCACATTAACAATCTAAATATGAAATCTAATTAACACGCAGTTTCACTCAATTTTTTTTTTTAGGTTTTCTTTTATTTAAATAAAACCTAATCTACATGACGTACCAAAATGCCTAATATGACATGCAATATGCAACCTAACATGCGAACTACATGTCACGTGATATTAATTATACTAAATGTGACTATCCTAATATGTCACAAATTAAAATGATCCTAAACATGCAATGATTAAATGATGTGCAAGGGATATCTAATTCTACGTGACACATGCATATAGCAATATGACCCTAAACTACATGACATGCATGTGATATTTTTTTTTATGTTTTTCCATGAAAATTCGAAATTTAAAAATAACCAAATAAATTACCTAATTTTGGAAATTATCCAATTCAATTTAAGGATTAATCTAGTCTGAATCCTAATTTAAATTGAATATTATCTCTAATCCTAGCATGCAATTTATGTCAATCAAAACTTACTCTTAACTTATTTACATTTTGTTGAGATTTTTTATAAGAAGAGAAATAAAATAAAATCAAACAAAGGATAAAATCCGCCACTCAAGATATCTTTCATATCCAAATAAAATCAATTAATCTCAGGCATGAAATTGGATTGGTGACTTTCCGTGCAATTGCCAATCATATTTCGATCATGAAATCGGATTGACAATTATATGCGCGTTGTAAAATTAGGAAATCGAAGGCTCGAAAAAAATACCAAGATAACGAAAATAATTTGTGCAAGATTGTTACCTAGTTCAAATATTGATTTTCCAAATTTCAACGGTAGACACGGGAATTGTGATGGCAAATCGCAATGGATGACCAGCGATTGGCGAAGTTCACGGTGGCTTAGTACCAGCGGTGGCGTATGGTGGACTTGACTGGCAAGGAGTGAGCTCGGGGGTGCGCGTCTGGACAAAGGCCAGCGTGTTCTCAACTAGCTTGTGGCTGAGGGATTTGCCTGGTTCGCACTTCTCGGGACGCAGCTGGGAATCGCGGGGATGATCAGCGTAGGCATCAAGTAGTGGAGGCGCGGCTCGACGATCAAGCCTGCAGAAACAGAAACTTCACTGGTCCGTTCCGTTGAGGACACGGCGAGGCTCGTGGTGCAGGGTTGATCTTGATCTACGGCAAGGCTCGGATTTTGCTGGAGCACGATTTGGTTCGCTTGGGAGTTTGACCAACCATAAAACAGCAGCAACCAAGGTGGCGGTGCAAAGAAGCGACGGGAGGTTCCGAGCTCGCTGCTCCCGAGTGTTGCCGCGGGTGTGGCCGTGCGTCCGTAAGTGGAAGCTTGGCGACGACACGCGGTGAAGCAAAAGCAACAGCAGAGCGGCGTCAATGTAGTGAGGGGGCTCGGTCGGTAGAAGACTTTGATGGGAATGCTCTCTCTTTTTAGACGGAAGTGCACCCAGCTAGAAGTCCTCCTCCCTTAACGTGTCAGAGAGAACAATCTTCACCCTTGCTCTTCTCTGAAGACACTCTCTCAATGTCCTCTCTCTTCTTTCGGTCTCAACCCACAATTTTTCTCTCAATTCTTCCCTTGTGATCGTCTCATGGGGCCTCTATTTACAGGCATAGCTGCCCTTGTTGATAAGGACCTTTAGAGATAAAATCCTGTCGGTTCTTCCATTCGAAGCTTTGATGCTGATATTTCTTATCTCTAAAAGGTGCACCTTCCGAATTTTCCTACTTTGATTTGATTTCGAAATTATTCAATCCTAATCTATCTCTTGAAGATTAAGTAATAGACTTAGAACAGAAAATTGTCGATAATCACTGAAGATCAAACTTTATCAACAAGGGATCGAGTGCAAATCTTGCCATGGTTATTTTTAAGAAGCTCCTTTGGTTGCACGTGTGATGGTACGTGGTCACACCATGCTCGACCCATACGATTCCCATGTGATGCAGATATAAATTAAGATGAACTATGAAACATTTTAACGATATTTTTTTTAGACGTCGGACCAACCCCTAATTTTTATGCAATTATTAATTAAATATGATAGCCAAAATTTAGGTATAAAAAATCGTGTAGTGTTGTTTGGATCCAAGAAGTTAATTTGATATCATATTACGTATCCTCTGTTCGGAGTTGGCGCAGAACCCTTATCCCCTTTAATAAAAAACTGAAAAACGACATTTGGTGAAAGATTTTTTGTTGCGAGAGCGATTCTAGCCAATTAGACTCAAAGATTTATCCATGACCGGTGCCGGAAATCGATGACTATGCCATAAAATTGAAGCAAAATTGTAGAGTCAGGCGTGGTTTAACAATTATAAGGGTACAACACGAGCCGATTCTAAATGTAAGCATGGTTTTTTGACGGATTGCACTGGCGAATTTGACTATGACTTAAGCTTTTCTATCAAAGAAGTGACATGCAGCACAAGACATGAACTCTAAATCTGATTTCAACTCAATATTCAGCCTAGACAAAGTACATAAGACTCTAACTCAGCGTTTTTCATTGTAAATAAGCCTTGATTTCTTAAGATTTGCGCAAGATTTCATTGAGATTGAGCTCGTCACTCCAAGCTTTAACAAAGCAAAGGGAAACAGGGCCGAAAAGAGGGAAGTTCACCTGCTTCACGGCTGTGAAGGTGCAATCAGTGCCGGGGAGCAGGAATCAACCATGATGACGGAGACGACAATGTTGAGAATTGTCAACTATTTGATGGTGACAGCAACAAAGATGAATCACGGAGCAAGACGACGACCGGTGATCGGAAAATGATGATAGTCTCCAGCCGATTCGATGGTCTCAGGTAAAATCTCATTAGAATTCTCCCCATCACCGTCTCTCCCTCTCCGCTCCTTTTGTCATATCCCAGAGAGAGAGAGAGAGAGAGGGGCCCGGGTTGAGAGAAAAATAAAGATGAGAGCCAAGGCCCAGGAAAGACGGGAGCAGAAGTGAGCAAAAGAGGCTGGGCCCAAACGAAGAGAAAAGAAACGAAAGAGCAAAAAGGGGCTGGGCTCAGTTAGGAAAAGAAAGAAAAAGGGCCGGGATAGGCCGAGCCGGTCGCCAGCGGGCCGAATCGAACCGGCCCCCCTTTTTTTTTGGGACATATTTTCTAACAGTTTTACTATTTCAGCTAATTGACCCTCTTTTACATTATTTTGGCCCATTTATATTTTAAATGCGGATTTATTGGACTGGCAAAATTAGGGGTGAACATATACAAGTAAGAAACTTTTGATAGGCTACTCACCATTAGTAGGTAATTGACCTGAGGGATGAGAGCAAAAAAAGAAAATTCTTGTTTTTAAGCTGAAGGCTAAAAAATATTACGAATCAATCAAGTTTTTCCTTATATTCATTGTAGCATGCTTATATAGATGAGCATGGAACAAACCTCTAAGTCATTGAAAAGACAAAACTAATTTTACTAGATAGCAAAGATCAAGGAACTAAGAAATACAATAATGATATTTACAAAACCTTGAAAATATGGGAAATTTAGTTGATTGCTAGTCTTCAAGTTTTTACCATTTCCAAAGTTGCCGAATCAATGTTCTTCAATGAATGTTTTGGCATCAAATGCTTCTCTTGCATGTAAACTCATCCCGAATTCGCCTATGTCTTCATCTTCAAAATTGAAAGTAGCCAATTTACATGAACATATGAGCTGTGTAGTCCCATATGGGTGTGGATAGACCTAAAATCCTCCACCATAAATTTATAACATTCATGGTTCTTACATGGGTCAAACGGTTTGCAAAGTATGTTTATCCACACACTGAGAATCCACCCCTCAAATCGAACCCAACCCGGCCCACACCAAAAGGACGGGAGGACGAAACTTTGACATTATTCTCTCACACCACGGCATGAAACTACGGAATCAATGCTCCCAAGTCTTGTGCTATGAAGCGAAGTCCTTGCATGAAGGAGGACAGAACATGAGGGGGGCCTATGGCGCAAAATGCTGGAGGTACGCGTCAACTAGCAAGTGGCCGAGGCGGACTTGGGCATGAGTGGTGAGGTGAAGGTGGTCGTCCTTGAGTGGCAGCCCCTTCGCGTCGACGCAACGTTCGAGAGCTTGATTCTGAGCTGCGCGTATCTCACTCTATCCATGTACCTCTCGTCCCCCGATGTGATTGCGACTTGTATATTATTCAATTTCGTGCAATAATTATTACATGCGCGATGATTAAAAGAACTTATGCTTACATTCGTGTTTAATTTCTTAGATAAAAATATAAATTCTCTACATGAATTTAACGAGTTTGAAGCGGTTAAACATTCTTTAAAACTTATGGAGACTAGACCTTAGAGAGTCCTTCCAAGACCAATGGGATTATGGAGTCGAACCTCAAAGTCTTGACTTTGGCCAATTGGCGCCAACGAAGAATCAATTCAAATGTCAAACTTAGCACATAGTCTTTCAGGCTTAGCTCCAACAATCAACAATTGGATCTTAATTTTGGACTAAGACAAAGCACCAGTTCAAAAGATTGGGATATGGATTCCAACTCAGATAATGTAGACTTGAATCTTGATCCATATCACAAGGTTGCTTTCGCTCTAATAAATCAATATCTCCATTATTAGTACTGTTGTGTTTTTAGTAACACAATTGCCGCTACTTTTGGCCAAGCGTTTCAATTATTGTCTTTCTATATGGAAAATTTATCTTGAAAAAGTATCTTGTAGATGCACATAAGGTCTTATTTTGTATTATTATCCAGTTGGCCCCAACAAAGAGTCAATTCAAATTTTAAGCCTAGCGCATGGTCACTAGCGCCCAAATTCAACAATCAACAATTGTATATTAATTTTGGACTAGGACAAAGCATCAACTCAAAAGATTGGGATATGGATTCCAATTCAGATTATGCACACTCAAATCTTGACTCTATCATGAGCTTACTTTCGCTTTAATAAATCAGTATGTTATTAGTAATAATGACCACTACTTTTGACTAAAGAGCTTCAATTATTGTCCTTCTATATGGAAAATTTGTCCTGAAAAAGCTCCTTGTAGATGCACATATGGTCTTATTTTATTTTATCCAATTGGCCCCAACAAAAATCAATTCAAATGTCGAACCTAGCATGTGTTTACTAGGGCCTAGCTCCAACAATCAACAATAGGATCTTAATTTTGGACTAGGACAAAGCATCGGCTCAAAATATTGGAATATGGATGCCAACTTTGTTGATGCGGACCTGAATCTTGACCCATATCATGAGCTCCAATTTGCTTTAATAAATCAATCTAACCACTACTTATACTAATATACTTTTAGTAATAATGGCCACTAGTTGTGGCCAAAGTGTTTCTATTATTGTCATTTCATCTAATAAAATTGTCCTGAAAAAGCATCTTGCATATACACATATAATCTTATTTTGTATTATTATCCTGTAAGAGTATCTTGCATATGTTTATATATTACATGTAAAAGTCTGTAATGCCCTCAACCTTTTCTATGTAAGGCCAATTTCAACGAGAAGTTGGAATAAGAGTTGTCTAAGTTTTCTAGCTGTATACACTCTCCCACGATCTTCTAAACACTCTTATTCCTCATTCAACTAATGGCATTAAAGAGTTAGAATTATCTTGTTAGTTCAATAAGAAGAGACAATGATAGTATGTTATCCGCTTGCCACTAATGTGGATTCCGTGAATCAAAAAGTGTCTAATTGTTGAATGCCTCATGGCATACATTAATGACGTCTAGAGATTAAAAGACCATCCCTTTGAAAAGCCGAAAGAGGGTCTTGTTTGTGGTATTACATATTCGTCTCAAGTAGGCATTAGTTATAATGTATGATCGATGCACCGAGCGAACAATATTATCTGAACCATTATTACATGAGCCTCACATCACAATCGTTAATCATGTAAATCCCATCAACTTGGCCACGTGATCACAGTTCAAATAAAATTGATTTGTATAATTTACTTTCTTTCACCCAACATTATAGGATCAAGAAAACTACTCTTTTTTTCCGTTTGGCAGTGTTCCCATCTCATTTTGTTGCTTACCGGGGGCCCCACTCCCATACCTCTGCATTATCATGAGCTAAACAACTACCATCACCAATTCAAAATATTACAAGCATGATACCAATTAAAACAAGAACCATGTCGAAAAGATTGAGATTCATGACACGTGTAGCTGCAGTAGTGTCTATTGTATTACGACTTTATGGCTGATTGACGACCTATTATATTGCTTTTTCGCAGTAATAATTATTAAAACGTAATTTTTATGTCCCCGTCTTTTTATTCCCACTCACTCTACTAAGTGAAATTTATTCATAAATAAATTTATTTATATTGCTCAAGCAATGAGATCACCAATTGTCAATTTATTTGGATTAATCACGTATATGATTAATAAGTAAATTTATATATAATAATTAAATAACAGGTATAATTGTTATTAAGTTATATTAAAAATTATTCATACGATAATAATTAGAAAAAAAATTAGTTAATCACAAGTAAATTTAAATGAAAACTAATAATAGACTGAACGGACTTGTATGATGGGAAGGGAGGGCGGGCGTTGCTCTTGCCTTGGTACAATGGCAACGCCTTGATCCGCATTTGCAAAGGCCATCGCTGCCGACACCGCAGGTCTTCTGGGTGTCGATGTTGTGGTGGAGGGGCTCTCGAGCTTCCTCCCACCAGAGGTCGGCGGTGAGGTAGAGGATGGAGGGGTCAGGGCGGCACTCCGGGGACAACCCTATCCCAATTGTGGTGGTGGGTGATGCCGCCGCGGCCAGCCATGTTGCTCTAGCCGGAGAGGATGAAGACGTGCTTGGCGGGCGGTGGTGGCGCCGGAGCGGAGGCGGCAGCACACATGGATGGGGATTTGTCGGAGAATTTTGATTTTATTTTTTTATTATTTAATTTTTACCCAGAAAAAAGAAGAAAAAAAAAAGCTTCATTGTTTTTGGTGGAATGCCTGTAGCATTCTGGAACACGTGGGGCCGCGCGCCTGCGCTGATCTGACCGTCCGTGTGTCTGAGCTTTTCTTCCCTTTGGACGAAGCAGCTTCACGTGAAAAAGCCAGGTCACCCATTGAAAAAAACAAGCGGAAAAAGCATTTGCTATTTTACGAGACGCGACTCGACAACTTTAAAAGCCGCGAAGATTAGCGGGCGTCGTTTACTGTCTTCTTCAGACATCCATAACATTTCCCATATTGCAGTCGCTCTGCGTCGTTCACGGTCTTCTTCAAGCCAGTAGCTCTCTCTCTCTCTCTCTCTCTCTCTCTCTCTCTCCGTGGGTGCTGGATTTGTCCTGCGGCTGTTCAATGTGTTCGTCATATTGATCTTTCTTCTTCTTCGGTCGTTTCGTTTCTTGGTTCCATCTGTCCAGCCTTATTCGGCATATACAAATTCTTAACTTTCATTCCTCCACGAAAAAGGAGGAGAGAAAACCAGAAAGATAGAAGTCAAAAGAGGGGCAAATGGCGGATATTGTTCTATCTGTACCTTCCAAAGTGGCAGAGTGCATTGTGGCTCCAGTCCGTCATGGATGTGGCTACGTGATATCCTACAACAGCTACGTTCGCCAACTTAATGATGAAGTTGAGAAGCTGGGTGAAAAAAGGGGCTGGGTGCAGCGTTCCATTGATGAAGCCCGAAACAACATGAATCCGATTGAAGCAGACTTGGAGAGATGGGTGAAAGTCGCGGAGACTGTCGCTAACAAGGCGCGCAACATGCTGGAACACGACAGAAGAGCAAAGAAAACTTGTTTCTGTGGGTGGCTTCCCAACCCGAAGGCGGTTTATTGTCTTGGCAGGGAGGCGAGGAGAACAATCGAAGACATTCGGGAACTCGTTGCGCAGGGTCAATTTGAGAATCCTCCGCCAGGACTTGTTGGCGGTGCTCTCGACTTGAATCCGTCGGCTGGTGATGGGGACGACACTATCACCGATTCGCGAGCTTCCATCTTTCAGGGCATAATGGAAGCTCTGGATGATGAGAAGCTAAAAGTGATTGGCGTCTACGGGCTTGGTGGCGTGGGGAAAACTACGCTGTTGAAGGAAGTCGAGAAGAAACTCAGGAAAGAGGGGAGACCATTCCACACGATCGTCAAGGCGAGAGTCTCGCATCCTCCGGACTTGAAGGAAATCCAAGACCATATCGCTTACGCCTTCAACCTAAATCTGGAGGACAAGCCGAGCTTAGAGGGAAGAGGAGACTGTCTGTTTCAGAAAATACAGAGCGATCCAACGAAGAAGGTTCTCATAATATTGGACGATCTATGGGAGAAACTTGATTTGAGGGCAGTTGGAATTCCTTTGGGAGACGAGAGCAGGGGATGCAAGTTTCTTCTAGCATCGAGAATTAGTGATGTGTTGGAGCAGATGCATGCTGATCGAACATTTTTACTCAATGGTTTAACAAACGACGAAGCTTTCAGGCTATTTGAAAAGACAGTTGGCTATAGGCTGAAAGACAAGGAATTAAAACAAATAGCGTCTATAATAGTCAAGAAGCTTGCAGGTTTGCCTCTTTTGATTAATTCTGTTGCAAGCACTTTGAAATATAGCTCAATGACCGAATGGAGAAATGCGTCGATAAAAATAGATCATTTTAGTATAGATACCATAGTGAAGTTGAGTTATGACCATTTGAAGAGTGAGGATGCCAAGTCTTTACTCTTGCTGTGTGGTCTTATCAACGGGACTATTCAAGTCGAAACTCTACTGGTACTAGGCATCAGTTTGGGCTTGTTTGAGGAATTCAATAACATGATGGAACATTCAAGGGATAGATTGAATGTTGCGCTTAATGAACTTTGTTCCGCTAATTTGTTGCTGGATGGTGGCGATGACAAGGACTATGTGACAATACATGATCTTTACAAAGCCGTGGTTGTCGTAACTCCATTTGGAGGTCAAAATTCCTTAATGATGAACGGCAATTGTGGCAGGTGGTCAAAGGAAATGCATGAGAAATGTTGGGCAATATGCCTTGATAATGTTGATAGTGATAGGCTTGTTGAACTAATGCATTGTGGTTTTCCCAAATTGAAGATACTCATGCTGTCTCAATCAAAAGAGTGGTACGGGAGACCTACACACCGACATGAAGAGGGAGATTGCTGTAGACTAGATTTAACATTAATGAAGGAGCTCCGAGTTCTATGTCTTCGCTCCATGCATATCACGAGTTTACCATCCTCAATGGGAATTCTCGAGAACCTCCGAATGTCATATTTAGACAATTGCCATGTGGAGGATGTGGCAATTCTTGGCAAGCTTAAAGCATTGCTGATTCTTAGTTTTGCGGGGTCCACTATTTCTAGGCTGCCTAAAGAAATAGGGGAACTTACAAATTTGAGATTGTTGAATCTAAGCAATTGCAAAGAGCTTCAGATAATTGAGCCTGGTGTCCTAGAACGCTTAATCAACTTGGAAGAGTTACATATGAAGGGAAGCTTTGATCAATGGATGGGCAATGATGAAACATCATCAAAATCATATAATGCTAGCCTTGCCGAGTTGAAGAGCTTGACAAAACTAACCACTTTGGAAATATCGATCCCTGATCCCGCTATATTTTTTGAGGATGGTGATTTGCCATTTGGGAACCTGATTAGATTTTGGATCAACATAGGAAATGTTGGCGGGAGGGAATATGAAGGTTTGAGAAACATGAAGCTCAAATTGGGAGGGTGCGATAGTATTCTTTCAAAAGAATGGGTTCAGACAACTCTGCAAAAAACTCAATATTTGCATTTGGACGGATTGAGAGAGCTTGAGAAGAATGCTCACGAGTTGTGTAGCCAAGGATTTCCGCAATTGAAGCATCTTGACATTCAGAACAGCCCCTCAATCAAGTACATTGCCAGCTCATCCACTGACCTACTTCTCACTGCATTTACAATTCTAGAGTCTTTGTTCCTCGATAATCTTATAAATTTGGAGAAGATATGCAATGGCCTTATTGCACAAAAGTGCTTCAGCCAATTGAAAGTCATGTGTATAAAAAAGTGCCACATATTGAAAAATATGTGGTTCTTGTCAGAGATGCAAAGACTAGTACATTTGGAAGAGATTCAAGTACACGAATGTGACTCAATGCAAGCGATTATTGCAGATGACGTAGGAAAAGTAGAAATTGTTGCCGATGACATGGTTGAGTTGCCTAATGTATGTTGTCTGGATTTGCGTGAGTTACCAAATATGACGAGCTTTTGCACCGGAGCCAAGGGTGCTCCCATTGAGGTAACTTTTCCATTTTCTCCCTATGCCAATTTGTCTTATTGCAAGTATTTAAATTTTTTTGATCTTTAATCTTGTAAACGCTACCTAGATCATATTATTAACGGGGGATATAGGATAAGATGATATTGGCATTCACCGAACATTCGTATATATTGCATTATGTTTTTTTTTTGGTAATTGATGCGCTTTGATTGGAATCCAACCAATTTTCGATGAAGTACGGATGATGTGTCACACCAGCAGTAATGTAAGGATAAAAAAAATTAAAAAAAAAAAAGGAAAAGAAATGGAGACAGAGAAATGAAGGTTGGACTGCAGCCAAATCTCATTTGTCATTCCTCAACTTTACCATTAGATGGGAAATGACACGGCTGTGCTCCCATCTTAATGACACAACCTAAAGCACAAACCAATATAAACTTGTTATGCAAATATATATCCATTTGTATATTTGATAAAACAGCGAGCTGGTTATAGAATCAGAGTTCAAAATTCACTAAATACACACACATCCCTAAACTAATAACTAAACCCAACGATATCATCTCGGACGTATACAACTATCTAAACTTATATTCAAAATCCAACTACCAAAAGTTTCCCATTAATAATATTACCGTCCTACTTGTTTTTTGTTTTTTGGTGACCCAGGGAACCCCCACACAGCCGGCAGCCGGGAAGTAAATCCTAGGGGCGACACGTGCCACCACCAAGCACGTGCCACCAGGGTAAGTCCACAAATGACTCCGCTGGGATTTGAACCCCTCCCCTTCGGTAGGGGGGGGGGGGAAGCCCAAAGCCAACAGAGCCACCACATGGGGTGGTTTACCGTCCTACTTGTTGCTAGCTGAAGAATATGAAAATTTCTTGGAATGAATAGTGTGAGCAACCACAGCTCATTGAGTAGCACAAATTTCTTTTAAGTAGATGGAGCATTCACCATGCATATTTCAAAACTATACCAAAAACTCATCTATCCAAATCAAGTACAGTCTACGTAAAAATCCAAATATGAGTTATATCATTTCAACGGGAGAATTGCCAAAAAAGTCCTAAACCTATTGAGGTTGTGCCGGATCAGTCCTAAACCTTTTTCTTTGACCAATTCAGTCCTAAACCTTTTGCGATTGTGCCAATTTAGTCCATCCGGCCAAATTTGGCCGGCCGGAGCTGACGTGGACGTCGGCCGGCGCCGGCGACAATATTTTAATATTATTTTTATTATTTTCGAATTTTTTTTATTATTTTCCGAATTTTTTATTATTTTTTTAATTTTTCTATTTTTCTTTTCTTTTCTTTTTTTCTCCCCCCGGCCAGCGACAGTGGCCGGCCAGCTCCGACGAGGCTTGCCAGCCACTGCGCGAGGGCCGTGAAGCCCTCGCCGGCGGCCAGCGAGGGTCGCGGCCCCCGTCAGACCGGCCACCCTCGCTGGCGGCCTCGCCCTGGTATGTGCGAGGCCGCCGGCGAGGGTCACGGCCCCCGGCAGCCTC